>OY763887.1:4983172-5238368 GCA_963667165.1 Barbarea vulgaris
ATGAGTTTGAATCTAATTGGAGCATTCAAAGGCTTATCCCTATCTTCAACCTCAACTTTCCTCAGAGTCGATTTGAATTTATGCCCTAAAACCTCCTTCACTGTGGCTCTACCTACGCAAAATCTCCAAGCTCTGATTCCTTTGACGATCGAATCTGCTCATAAGAAAGGAGCTGGTAGTACTAAGAACTGTCGTGATTCTCCTGGTCAAAGACTCGGTGTTAAGATCTACGGTGACCAAGTCGCTAAACCTGGCGCCATTATTGTTCGTCAACGTGGTACTAAGGTAGCTTTGAGAACTCGAAACTGTTGAATTTTAGTAATTTCACCTCAAATCTGGGATTTAGTAAGGTTACGATTAATTTAGCTCTCGAGCTCTGGTTTTAGATTGATTCATCAATGATGTTCTGAACCACGAAGCTTTCGAAATTAGATGCTCTTTGAAGTAAAACGAATCCATGGTTTGATTTTGTTGACTTCAATTTGATATTGGCTTTGAATATGAACCCGATCACTGCAAATCCATGTTTTTTTTTTTTTTTTTTTTAAATCTACTATTACCACATTTGGCTATTCTTTAGTCTTCATTTCGTGTAAGCATTTAATGTTTTAGTCTGCTAATTTCTTTTATCTCTTTGGGAAGTGGGGAGTGTAGTCTTCATGTGTCTCTGTTTCATCCATAAGTTCGTACTTCATTCTCTTGTTTTTTTCTTACGTTTATAGATTGAACTGTTTAGTTTCAGAATTATAATTTGGGTTTAAATCAAAAACTCATCTTGTCAATACTGTTGTAGATCAATGGTAGATTCTTGAGAATAATTGTAAGTTATTGCCTTTTGTTTTATCTTTTTTATTACATCTCTGAGCAAAAGATCAGATATGTTGCGTCATTTTGATTTGATTCTAATGGTTTACCAGATTATGCAATAGATTAGAATTATCTTTAGCTTTACTTTTTTTCTTTTGGCTAAGTAACTGTTTCTTCTTTTCAGTTGATTAACTTGAGGGGTGGAAAGCAAGAAAAAGTTCTAAGACTATTAAAAATTCACAGAATCGGATTGATCCAAAAGAGGTAGTCTTTTTTTATTTGCTCTCGTCAGTTTCATTTAAAAAAAAAGTGATTAGCTTTTTGTTTGATTTTAAGAATCTCTCTTGTTTTTTTTTCAAGAATTACAAAAAAAAAAAATCAAGAAGAAGAAGAAACTCTAATTTCTTTTGGTTGCAATTTGGAATTGTTTAATAACAAAATGAGAATAAATTGCTGTATAATTGTTTATAGTGGCAATTTCTTTGATCAAAAAACCGATACAGAAACATCATAAATATCATTTGCATATAGGAAAAGTAATTGGATCATTTTAATTTGAAACCGTTGTATGAAATTTCGAATATTAAATTGTACAAATAATAAGTTAAAGGATTCAATGCTATGTTTTTTGTTGTCTTCAATAAGAGGTTGGATTTGAATTTCTTCCACATCTACGCTATTTGGGATGAAAGGTTTTTTTTTTTTTTCTGAAATCAAGTTGGATGGACTTACGATTTGGTTAATAACGAAATGAGAAAAATAGCTATAGATGTGTTTATACGGGTCAATTATAGATATCAAAAAGATATGTAAGTTTATAAAATCTAAAAGTGTCAACTTTTGACTGGTTTTGTTAGACTTTTATTGTATTCTAATAACAAAACAATATAGAACGGTGGATCATTATTCTATTAAATAACTTGTTGTTGAAAAAGGGAAACCCGACTGTGTTTTGTTTGACTCATATTCTGGTACTATAGTAAGGTTTTTAATAAGTCATGTATATATATCTTTTTAATATGCATTCACGAATCTGTGCAACTGACGCAAATTTTTTTCTTTTCATGCGGGTTGATATGGAGAGCTTAATCTGAAAAGGCGGCAAAAATAATACTGGAAGGAGGTAAAGACTACCACATGTATGTGAGGTTAGTGTATCTCTAAATCTCCTAATCTAAAAAGTAGGATGAGAGTAGGGAAAGTCGTACTAAAAATCAAAGAAATTAACGAAGAAAAAACATTTAAAGTCATAAGAAACATAATTGAACCAAATGGAAAAACTCACTTGTAAACATCTACAATGAATCACCAAATCCGGTTAGACCCTCCCTGTATTCACATGATTCAATAAAGTGAAGATTAATTAGTGTTATGAAAGTTAAAAACAATAGATAACTTTAGTAATCAGTTGAAACATTAAAATACCTTTTGCTGCCTGAATGGTTGAAACTATAATATATATAGCTAACCAATGTTTTTAAAAACTTCTTTGAAAACTACATTTATAGTTTTCTTTTGTGGCTTCCTTTCTTCATCTAGGATCATAACTTTTAATCCCTTCTTCGAAGTGACCCTAGATATTGCAACATATAGTTGGCCATGTGAGAAAACTGGTCTAGGCAAAAACAATCCCACATTCTCCAAAGACTGTCCTTGACTTTTATTGATTGTCATTGCAAACGCAACCGATAATGGCAACTGTCGTCTTCTCAACTTAAAAGGCAATCTTGCGTCTGAAGGTGTTATTAGCAATCTTGGGATGACAACTTTATCACCAACTCTATCTCCTGTAATTACTCTAGCTTCAATCACAAATTCAGCCATTTGTGTGATTTGTAACCTAGTCCCATTCATTAGACCACCTCTAGGATCAATGTTTCTTAACAACATGACAGGACATCCAACTTTCAAGCGCAACCTATGGTTGGGTAAACCTGATATCTTGATACTATTGAGAAAATCCGGAGTGAACACTGGATTGTTCTTAGCGTCTGTATCAGAAGGATCCAAACTATCTGCACTAAGATAGATCCTCTCTTCACCTGCATTGTAAATTAAACCATTAATGAATTGTACAATACATGAGCACCAAAAAGACAACAAACTTTGTACATACCTTCCATTTGATCAAGCATATACTCATTTATCTGATGAACATCATCATTTGTTGGACATAGAATAGCTCTTCTTTGAAAGAATTTAGGATCTTTCTTTTTCTGTAATTCCTTAGGATCCCCATAGACTTCTTTGCTGATTGATTGAATAGGATCTTTGGCCTCTGTAATAAGAAACTCTTCTGGAATATCTATTAGAGCTTCACCATCATTAGGTTCACCAATTTTCCCATCACCAACTGCTAGTATCCACTCTGAGAATTCTTTAATATCATTGGCGTCTTCAGCAGTAAGCGTGTTTGACAAAAGACGCATATTCTTTGTAAGCTTAAGCACTTTGCAATGATCCCAAATATAGGAAGAATTCAATGAAGCCAGCACAATTTCTGTCCTAGAACCACCGTTTATAACTGGGAGAATCTGTCTGAAATCTCCTCCAAAAACTACAACTTTCCCACCGAAAGGTTCACTATTACCATTTCCTGCAACATCCTTCAAACTCTTATCCAAAGATTCAAAGCAATACTTACTCATCATTGGGGCTTCGTCCCATATAATGAGTTTTGCTTCTTTCACCAAATGTCCCAGATCTGAGGATGGTTTGATTCTACATGTTGTAAGCTCATCAGGATGTAAAGGGATCCCAAATCTAGAATGAGCTGTCCTACCACCAGCTAACAAAAGGGAGGCTATACCACTTGATGCAACGTTGAGTACAATTGAGCCTTCTTTTCTAATAGCAGCAGATAGTGTTTTCCATAAGAAAGTTTTACCGGTTCCTCCAAAACCATAAACAAAAAAAACTCCACCACGATTAGTTAGCACAGCCTCCATAATCTCATTGTAAACTCCTTGCTGCTCTCCTGTTAACTGGCCAAAACATTCAGCATGTGTTGTAGCTAAATTATCTCGGTCATAGCTTTTTTCGTCAACAATCAACACATTAAAATCAGTTACACTTCGCATAGGTGGCTGTGGCATTGACTTAAAACTTGCTAGAGAACTCCCATTTCTTCTCAGCATGTTGTCTATATCCTGAAGCGCAAATTTTTTTTTTTCTTCATCAGATAGAATTAGATCTGCAATACATTAAAAGACAATTTAACATACGTGCCACACTTGAAAAATAGAATTTAATAAACTGCTTAATAGATAATAACATATAAAATGTGGTAACTATACCTGGTCTGTTTAATTGTCTTCTTCTAATGTATTGGATGTCTTCACACTGCAACTCCCATGTCTGTGCCCACACTTTCTCCGGACTATACAATGTAGGTGAAAGAAGCATGACAACGAACACTTGACGAACTAAGGTTCCACTTCCCCAGTAACTTGTTCTTACTAAATCTTGTATGTATTCTTGATCATCGTCTAACAAACCCAAAGCAAAACATGCTTCTTTATATCCTGGGTAAACCACTCCATTTACTGTTCTTATCTCCTCAAAACTTCTTGGTCCTCTTTGTTCGTTCAATAGGACTCGCAGATAATATCCATCTTCTATATTCATAGGAACATAGTTGATTCTTCCAATAGAAAATCCTCTCTGTCTTAAATTAAATTGCTTCTGTTTTGAATCATATGTGAACCGGTTTGGAATTTCAGCATAAGTGAGTGATCTAGCAATAGAGCTAACCTTGTTCAGATTCATCCATGCAGTAAACATTGAATCATGTATAAAATCTCGATTAAGAATGTTCTCCACTTCATCATCACCCTTGAAATAAATAGGTTGTTCTCCTTCGAGATGGAAACTCAGTTTTTCTACAGGAGTTGAACGATAATGAATAGGATACTTAAAAATCCTCCATGTTGCTTCACATGCAGAAACGTACCTGAAATGGTGACCAATCACATATTAAAAACCAGTAGATGACAATGTAAGAAGATAGTTTAAGTTATGTGGGAATGTTAATGATTTTGGTCATAAAGAACAATTTAGAAATGAATCTGGTAATATAAAAGTCAATATAATGGTGTACGACACCTTACAAACCAAAAAAGGAACAGAAAATGATCGTTGTAAAAATGCTGTAGCAAATTAACACTCCCATTCGAGTCAATATATTATTTTTTAACCACTTTGTTTAACTCTAATGCAGACTAATGATGATTCACTTATGGAAATCCCGATTGGAGAAATACAATCAAGAAAGGTATGTGAATAATCAAAAACTTACATCAACAAATTAGACTATCATAGATATTAATTAAGAGAAGATGACAATGTAAGAAGATAGTTTAAGTTGTTTAATACTGTTCAAAATTTTGGTTATACAAAACAAATAAGAAATGATTCTCGTAATATAGAAGTCTATATAATGGTGTACGACACCTTAAAAACCAAACAGGTCACAGAAAGTGATCGTTGTAAAAATGATGTAGCAAATTAACACTCCCTTTCGTGTAAATATAAGATTTTTTTTAACCAGTTTGTTTAACTCTAATGCAGACTAATGATGATTCAGTTATGGATAACGCGATTGGAGAAAAACAATCAAGAAAGGTATGAGACTACTCAAAAACTTACATCAACAAATTAGACTATCATAGATATTACTTTAGAGAAGATGATAATGTAAGAAGATCAAAGTAAGTACCTGCAATCAAAGTAATCCTTGATTTCATTTATCATCTTGGTATTGCCATTGCGTGTTGCATTTTCTGGTGCATCTGCATTGTCATCTGTAGAAGGTGGTTCGACAGCAACAGTGACACGGTCTTGTCCTTTTGTAATATACTTGAACAAATATTTGACAGAACCTGATTGGTTGCACCACTCAACATTTATGTGTGCTTTGTACCGCAATAGTAGTTTCTTGTTGTATGGGATAACATATCTGTTATCACATCTAAAACCATTCTTCTCAACAAAATGAATTGTTTCCCTTCTTCTGTAAACTGGAAATCCGTCTTTATCTATGGTAGTTTCCTTTGCATGTGCTTTAGGAAAGAATTTAGAACATTTCTTGTTCACCATACACGGTGAATTTTGATTCACGGCACCACATGGTCCATGAATCATCATATCCTTGACTATCTCATAAAGTTCTGGTTCTTCTTCTTTGTCTGGAATTTCTGCACTTATAATGTTATCTATGTCTTGGGCTTTGGGAAATTTATGCATCTGATCCATAAACAGCAAAATGTGTGCATGAGGCAAACCTCTTTTTTGAAACTCTATTGTATACATTGCTGTAATGAAAGAAAACGTTTGGTTAATGTAGAGAAAAACGTTAGTAAAATAGATAACATACAGTTTCATGTAGCTTAAGATAAAATTTAGATTTACCTGACACAGTCTTCCCCAAAAGAGATTTTTTTGTCAAATCGTCCATAAGTGAATCAAGTTTCATCTTAAACATTCTGCATATGATATCTGGTCTATCATCAGAATTCAACTTACGCTCCTGAACAAACCTTGATAGTTCAGGCCATTTTGGGTTGCATGTGAAGGTGATAAAAAGATCTGGAAACCCAAAATGTTTTGATATAGCCATTGCATCCAAATAATTCTGTCTCATATATCTAGGGCCACCAGTGAATGAAGATGGTAAATACATTTGCCTTCCTTGCTCATTCATATTAACCTTTCCACTCTCTCTAGCTTTTTTAACTGAGTTGTAATTCTCTGCCCGCAAACTTGCTTGATTGTATTTGATGTAACCCAGCCGGTTACTCTCTATCATTGTATAACCATCAACCAAAAATTGCTGAAATAAGCGCCTACTTTTTAAAAGAGTGGTTGCCTCATTTTTCCTCTCTTGAATACGGAATGCAAAGAACTGCCTCATACTGATTTGCTTCCTATTTTTCTGACTCTTAATCCTTCTAAGTTTTGTATGCCCTTTCTCAATGCCAAGCCTGTATCCATCTTCACCGTAGGGAAATAAAAGAGGATATTGCAATGCAAGATAAGAGAGATGCAACTCGCTTATTCTTTGCAGTTTACCAGATTTTTCTTGCAAAATAATGTCACGATGATCCATTCCGATTTCAAAATCCCCAGGAATCAAAGCAGCTACTTCTGAAGCTGTTGGACAATTATAAGTCCTCCCATCTCTCTCACGACTACTAACTATCCTCATATGAAATGTTTCAGCCGGATTAGTATCAAATCTGTCCCTTGCTGATCTAAACTGTTGAACATAAGGGTTGACATCATCCAACATCTGCATTATCTTCTTAATGAGATCTTTTCTCAGCTCTTCTTTCTTCTTATACTTCCCTGACTCCTTTCCTTTGCTGGAAAATTTAGCATTACAGAAATGGTTATTGTAACTATCATTACATCTGTTTGCTTATTCCCTTTGTAAAAGCATTTACTTTATAGGTGAATAAGTATAAATGTACCTCATAATTGTTGCTCTATTAGCAATCTCATGTTCAGTGTCCACAATGTAGAGCTGTTGAAACTTAGGCAATTGACCTGTTTCAGGCTTCATACTACCCATCAAATGGTAGTTTTCTCCTTGTAATTGAAACATTTTAGGTCCCCGGCCTGGTGTCATACATCTATCCACTCTCCCACCAAGTGAAGTAAATGAGAAAATCATGTTATAAGCTCTGATGTTTTCTCTAAAATGTTGACTAAGCTCATCATTATTTGTGAGCAATGAAAGCAACAACTTTGTTGTTTTTTGTGTAAAAGGAAGTTTAACCTGTCCTTCCCCACAACACAGAGTAAAAACTGGTTTCCGGACTTTTGAACGCTTGTTTATGCGCTCATCAAACCACATAATCGCTCCACAAAATTCACATTCATAACTTGGATCACCATGATCAACATAGGGCGTCTCTGTTATTGTATTATATGTAAAAGTTTAGATTTTGAGACAAGAGTTTCAGTGGACATAAAGTTAATTGAATTGACTAATTTAATATTGTCCTTTACCGAGTTTTTTGTTTGTTGGCAATGGAACGGGTGAACAAACATCTGAAAAAAACTTTTGAAAAGTATTTTTCACTGTATTGAAATAGTCCAGCTCCTTCTGTACCGCAGATATGACATCGGTATCGTCAATGTCATGTTCAGAATTGGCATCAAAATCATTTTCTGCGCTAGAACAGTCGAAAACTTGATCATCTATGTCTCCTGCCAATTATTTTTTACAGCAGTCATATATAAAGTTTTATGTAATAGGATATTTATATAGGGAAATTTAATAACTAAATTACCATCAGATGTCTGCTGGTCATAATAATTGTTTGTTTTTTCTACTTCAGGGAGGAGATCCAGGGGAGTTATAATTGCATGAACAGCTTTGGATGATAGAGAACATGTCTGTGACTGAATTACATGGTGAGGTAAACCACTACTATTCCTTAATGACTGATTTCTTATCGTGCTCGATTCCAAAAAATCCCCTAGGTCCGAGTAGGATATTGGTACAGCTTTCTTAGCAGAAGAAGATCCTAATCATATACATATGACCAGTTTGGTTAATTGCAATATCAGAAGTGACAATTTAAATTTATGCTAACACGTTGAACATTTAAAGTTTATCTCCAAAGTAGAAATAACATATTGTACCTTTACGTAATGTACTCCCTTTTGCAGAATATGAGCTAATTTTGTTCACTGGACTATGGAATTGCATTTTCGAACTCGCAGGTGTGTTTGTGATATCCTTCAAAATATTACAATAACCATGTTTATTTGGACCATCTAGGGGGAAATCGCTGGGATGTAGATGAGGGGTAAAATTTTCTGATTTAGTTGTTGACACAGCTTGTTTGGTGTTCTTCTTGTGCCCATGTTGAGGGGATTCTGAAGGAATGAGTTCCTTTCTCTTCTTCATCCTAGAAAGCAAAACAAATAATCTTATTTATGAGTCAGAGTATAGTTAAAGAGTGAGGGTATTCTGCTAACTAACCTGTAAACGAAGCAGGTTCTGATATTAGGCTCAGAACTGATAGTTTGGCGGTAGGATAAGCAATAGAATGTTAGATATGAGCGATTCCACTGAAAGTCTGAATTGCATAAAAGATGAGATTTTCTGTAAGATAAATTATAAAATATGGAAATTGTGTTGTATTAGTTTTCTAACCAAGCACAGTTTGCACATAAAACTATGTTGCACTTTCATTGTTTTTTAATCTTACTGACCATCTTTCCTTGTCCTTATTAAATGAATTTTTAACCTCGACCAACCCCCATTTGGGTGGGAAAGTGGTCCTTCGAAGAGCTTGGTAAAGAACATTTCCGTTTCATTGATATTTGTATATAAAAATATGATAAAAATATTGATAAATAATTGTTTCTTCATGGAACAGGACCACATGCATCTATATATTCCTCAAGAGGTTTTCATGGTACAATACATGGCTCTGACCAACTTGGATGGTGAGGTAAAAATATATTGTTATTGTATGACTTGGTTAGTGGTGAACTTGATCACAAACCATCACCAACGTTTGTATAATTCAATGAACCTATTTCTTTAATGAAGTAGAACCTGTTCAAATGGAGTTAAAGTGGGTTATAAATGTCAGGGGATTTATTATTAATTTTCGTAAAAAGCAAATGTGTCGACTGTAGCAATGTAACTTGGCTTTTGGATATAGTCTACACCACCAGGTTTAATAATGAGTAAATATCAAATATATGTCTAAATGTGTATTTCAGAGGTGTAGAATGTCTGTTTATATCCTCTTTTCTGTATCCAATCTGAACTTAGTTTTCTGGACTGCGTTTTATGATGTGTTCTTGGTGAAAATTGTCTAAAATTGAGCACCACATGTTTGTAGTATGCTTCAGTTATTTATAGTCGTCTATTAAAAATATTATGTGAATGCTTCAGGTATATATAGTCATCTACTAAAAATGATATGTCAATCTTTGATTTTGAGATACATCGTTTGTATAGTGAGTTTGATAATACAGAAAAAGACAGAAACGATTATAGTATTATGGATGTCTTTACAATGATCGACGACACCTTACTTTTTGAACTGATTGTTCACATATTAAAATCTTGTATCTAATGAATACTCTATCTATATATATTTTTTGACCACTTCGTTTTATTCTTATGCAGAGTAATTGAACACGTGGATGGATAAGGGTGTTGAACAAATACAATAAAGAAAGGTATGTAACTATTTGACTACTACCATCAACAAATTAGACAGCCATGGATATGACTTACGAAACAGTAGATTCATTGATAATTGAAATCCGAATTTTGAAACAGTAGATTTGAAAAACATAACAACTTGAACCATATAGAGTCATCTACTATGGTTTTACAGAAGTAGTTATTATATCTGAAACACAAACACAACTAAACTTACCAAAAGCCAAATACGAAATGTTATCTTCTCTCTAAACTCTTACTCTCCACACCAATCATGACTTGAAACCTCAGTTATCAGCATAGTCTGAAACTGGCGTTTCACTTGTTTCCACTTCATTGGGAGTTACAGAAACTGATTGCTTCTCTTCAAAACTCTCCACCTTAATTTTCCTTATCTCGTCAAACTTCTCCAACTTGATTGCCTTCATTTGTTTCTTCTTGTTGGTCGAGAAAGCATCTACATCTAGTTCGTTACTTCTTTTGGATGATGGAGTAGCGAGATCACACATAGACCCTTCACCCTCATCTGTGCTATTAGTGAGCATGTACATCTCCTGCATATAATCATATAAAACTTTTAAAAGGCAAAACATAAAGAATAAATTTTAACTGTTGCCTTTACTATAATCTTTACTTCATAACAACCTGCCCACCAGATAGGATTTGCGATGGATTGGTTACACCCTCCGAATCATCAAGCTCGTCAATCTTGACCTCTTCACTGCCAGACCAAATTTTACCAACCCTGTATGTGTCATTACCTCCACTCAAATTATCATTTTCCACACACACGAGCAGAAGAAAAGTTTTTCCAACCAAATTTTTAATTGCAAGAGGCAATCTATCAGGAACATTCAGCTACAATAAACACCAAAAAAAAGAACTAATGTTAGAATTAATTTGTTAATTTTTTGCATGAACAACTTTGAAAGATAATAACTAACTTCGTCATCGTAAACACCATCAAGAAGGTCATTAGCAGATTGACCAACAAACTCAGTTGCTGCACCATCAAACAGCATACACCTTGTTTCCCCTGTCCCATCCATGACACGGACATGTAACTTGAACCTTAAATTGAAAAAACAACAACATAAGTTTGAGGCGGATTATAAATTTGCTGATCAAAATTGACAAAAATTTGTGTTATTCAGTAGTTTATATTTCACCTGGGAACAACTGCAGTTATGTTAAGATTACATTTAGGACACCAAAATGTTTGCTTTTTCGGTTTACACAGGAATGCAGCATCCTGCTTTTGGATGCTTTCAACTTTTTTGCTGCATTTTTTACATCCAACATAAAACCAACCCATATCCGTATCTATGGCAAAAATTGTGCACATGATCTTACACTTCTCAACCTGAATAAACAAAAAAATAAGACAGCATATTAAACTAAACGTAATATGAGAAACTGAAAAGTATTTTAAGTTCTCCAGCGAGTACCAAATATTTTTTTACACTGACCTCAGTAGAGTCCAATAAAGCTTGTATAGTTTTCCTTGGATACTGGTTGAAGTATTCGTCATTGTGAACAATCAGTTCCAACCGTGGCGTTGATTCACATATGGTCAGTGTAAGTCCATCGGTTGGCAAACTATTTAGGGGAATAAGTTATACTCAGTTACACTAATACTTAAGTTCAAAAGATATTATAATTACAATGCATTGTGGGTTACGTATTTTCGCACCTTGCTGCAAAGTCTATGGCTTCAGGATAAACGGGATTGATTATGATATCAGAAGCATCAAAAGCATTGGTGATCTGGTTCTCGCCTATAAAAAAAAGTATCCAATTAATATTGACAGTAAAACTTTTTTTTGTAATGAAAGTTTATTAAGTTCATTTGCATAATTACCCCTGAAAGTGTTGATTTTGGCAAACCTTATCAAACAAATTACACTTTGTTCCCCACCGTTTTCACAACCTTTGAAAACTTTTTCAGCAAATTTTCCCCACATTGTGCATGGTAAACGTTCATTCCTGCATTTTTACATACTTAAACTTTTTAGTTGGAAAACACAATAGTAAAAATAACTTCGAAACATAACAAATAACTTTATATTACCTTGTGTTTCTGATTTCAAACTCAAGCTTCTTTGTTGGCTTGTTATTGGCCTCAATGGTCTCAATTTTCCCAACCTTGATAATCTGACCAAGGACATCTACCGAAAAAGCAAATTAACTATGAAATTTTCACACTCAACGCATTTTGTTTTACAGTAGTTAAATCTCCAATTATAAATTACTTACCAACCAAGAAGAAAGGATTAAGGTCACCAACAATTATGTTGTGAAACTCGGCCAAACTCAAATAGACACTCTCGGATATGGCATTGCATGGTGTAACAATTGTGTTATTCAAGAAAGCCATCTTGAATGCATGATTTGTTACCCTAAATTGTCCTCTCACTTGATTCAAATAAAAATTTTCGATGACTGTCCACACATCTTTCCTTATGTACCTTTCAAACTTGTTCACAAGGGACTTCTTGATAGAAGCATGAATTTTGGTACCCTATTTAAGTAGAAGAAACAGGAAAAAAATATGCAGCAATTAGTGGTAAGTAGATTATATTACAAAGAAAGAAATGAAACGAAATATATGAACATAAACTTTTATGTTGGTCTGTATTATTACCCTTTCATCTGCCAAAACGAACTCCATCGTTTCTCCAGATTGACTCGTGTACTGTTTCCACAGGTGGAGCACCTTTACTTGCACACGCCAGCTGCTTTTGTATGGTTTAACATCAGCAAGGTATGTCAAAGCCTGAGGACCATTCATTCTCGTATTCTCGTAGAAAGTTATAAACCGATTTGACTGTCTTTTGCTATTGCTTTCAATGTGTTTGGGTTCTCAATTAAGGATATTATATATAGGCGAAATCATAGTTGTATGTTTTCTATCTTTGGAATACAGATAAAGGATAAGTTTTTTATTACATTGTCGGTTACTTTTTCTTGATCTACGTTTTTTTAACTGTTAATAGTACTATACACGTTGAGGTAATGTCAGTAATATTATGGGCTGATGTTTGTTTTATTAGTTTTCTAACCAAGCACAGTTTGCACATAAAACTATGTTGCGCTCTCATTGTTTTTTAATCTTATAGACCATCTTTTCTTGTCCTTATTAAATGAATTTTTAACCTCAAACCGTTACTTTTCCTTCTAGTGGGTTATAAATGTCAGGGAATTTATATTTGGACCATTTCAGCCTTCTATAGTGCTGTGCATTTGTTAGAATTGTTATTTAGACTGTAATGGCAATTTCAGTAATATAACACATAAATGAAGGTTAATTTGCCTTCAATACTGCTCAAATAATAATATGGAGATAATAAACTTCTTTTGGATAATCTAGCTAGTGGTAAACTCTGTACATAACATATTCATATATATAATACAAATTATTTCGAGATGGATGAAGTAAGTGGGACTTCAAGAATGGATCCATTCTGATATATTTGGAGTCCTAATTAACGAAATCTAAATAGGGGATTTGATGTTTCATAAGGCTATATTCAAAAGAATAGCTTTTCAACGTGGGATGTTGTATGTCTTCAAGTTTTTGATGAATTCATTTAGGCCTAATTAAGAGACATTACCAAATTAAAGATACTGCTAATAACCTTTAAGTCAAAAATATGAAAAACTAGAGAGTTGAAGATTCTAAAAAAAGGAGAATATTCTGTAACTTTCAGAAGGCAGAGCCCTATAAAGCCTAATTAAATAAGACACATTCGTTGACTTTGTATTCTGTTTGAAGTGTGTACAAGACCATGACAAGGATCGGTGAACCACCGTATTTGCATTCCCATTTGTATGCTTACTACCATTTTCAAATTACATTAAATACGCTAATCACATCATATCCATTTCAGTATGACATCTTCCTTGTGTTTGAATTGTTACTCTTTAGAATAACTTCGTCGCTAAGATTTGAAAAAAAAAACAAAAAAAATTAATAACTTAAACGCCTTGTAAAATTTAACGGTCACTGTTTGATTTTGTTCTTTTACGTGGGTCTTCTCACGCTGGTAGGTACTATCAAAAGAGCTGGCAAGAGACATGTGAATGAAAAGGTTTTTGTGGAAGTAAGACTTTTTAAGAATTTTTTTTCTTCCTTCTCTATCTAACTGATGTTTCATGTTTGTAAACTATTTCATAAACATTAAAAGTTAGTTGTTATAGGTAGTATTCACTTACAAGTTATTTTAAATTTTGTGAATTATGTAGTATTTACACTATTAGTAATTTATGAAAGTAATTAGAGTTGGAAACACATGCATGTGAAATGTGAAGATAGCAGCAACACATAGGGTTGATCAAACTTCCCACCAAGTTTTAAATATTCCACAATCTTTTGTTGCTGTCGATACTCCAATTATTGAAGTAATGATTTTGTTTTCTACTTAATATGAATAGACAGCTAATTAACATCATCAAAAGTCAAACTTTAGATGAAAATAAATATGGAAAGTTTCACTAGCTAGTCCATTCGTATATTACTAGACGTATTCTTGTATCAATTAAGGTTGCTATTATTAATGTATAATAATAATGAACAAATAATTTAAAATTTTACTAAAAGAAAATTTAGGGGAGAAAAAAGTATTTAAATAGGACGGTATTTTAAACTTTGAAAATGGTAAAAATAAACTTTTTAGTCTCATTCCACACTCAAAATATGCAATAAATTTTATTGGCGATTAAAGATAAATTTGAAATATAAAGAAATAAGGAAATTGACTATATAAAATATAAATTTAAAAATAGAAATGGATTTACCGATGTTAAGGAGATATAAAATTAGAAATTTGAGGTTGAAAATTTTAGAAACGAGACCACATAAAATCTTATTTTTAAGACTACAACAATTAGTGATTTATTTTATAACATAATAAATATGAAATTCTGAAACTTTTTCAAAAAAAATTTCCTCTTCTATAATATTGACTTAGCTGGAGTAATCAGCGTGAAGAGAATTTTCAAAATTTTAAGTTATTGCAACATGGGTCATAATCATTATATAAAATGTCACGAGTTCAAATACAAGTGATATAATGAATGACTTTCAGAGTTGGAGAATCTCATATTTTTTATATATTATTTAAGATCTCTGTCCAACTTCTGATGTGGGATATAATGTCCAATACGTCCCCTTGAGATGATGATTCTTCTACCCATAGATCTCGGTATTTTTGGCCAAGGATCGGCGGCCAACTATTGGGTTGGATCGATTGTGGATCGGGTTGGACATGTGTAGATCGGGCTCTGATACAATATTAGACTATGGGCTTTCAACTCAAAGCCAATTGGCAATGAGTGGAGAGACACATATCATTTATATATTACTTAAGATCTCTATCCAACTTCTGATGTTGGGCATTATGTCCAATAGTTACCGTCGAGAGCACAACTAATTTTATTTAAAATTAATATTTTCTTCTTACAATATGAAACTTCTGTATAAATGTAAATAATCTAAAATCTGAAATTTTGAAACATATCAAACTAATTATGAGTAATTAAAAAGGTCATATATATGTCACTAGTGTTCATAGTCAAAGTTGGCGCATGTTTCTGTAACGATACCTTCGAGCACACCACATGAAGAAGATGAGATTAAGAGTGCTTAAAGAAGCAATAGAGTAATAGAAGTAATCCAACTTGCTTGTGTCAATATCATCCGTTAGCCAACTCTGTCTTCCTCCACGAGCAGTCACACTATGAACAATGCTCACAATCGCACTGCTTAGATAACTTCCTAAAGACATACCTAAGAAAAGCAAAGAGTTCCCTATGCTTCTCATGTTGATTGGAACTTGTTTGTTGAAAAACTCGGTGAGACCAACAACGGTGAAGACTTCATAAAATCCCATTAGTATTTGTTGCGGGGTTAGCCAAAAGATTGATATTTTTACCCCGGAAAGCGATGAATCTCTTCTCTTTCGCTCCAAAATACCCGATATGGACATGGTCAAGATGGCGAAAACATTCCCAATGCCAACTTTTTGGAGTAAAGAACTGCCTCCTTCTTGTTTTGTAATGTTTTCAATGTGTTGGACCAAAAAAGTTTCATAGAAGGGAAGCCATATGCCTATGGTTAATAATGATATGACGGTTATACAAGCAGGAGGGATTAGGTAAGAAGTGCCGAGGAATCGGAGGTCCATTTTTAGCGCTTGTGAGACTGTAAAAGTTTGTTGTTGGTTCGTAGCCAAAAATCCTATAATGCTCGAAGCAAATATCGGAATAATGCTGATTATAGACTTTATATCCTCTATCTGTCTCACGGTGCTGATTCTTGACTCCTCATTTTCAGCTTCATTGTTGTTCACTAGCACAGCTTTGTTCAAGAATCTGGAAAAAAAAAAAAAAAAAAATGATTAAATATAGCGATCACATTTTTTGTGTGTGTTAACTAGAAGGTTCCAGGCCGAGGCCCATAAGCTCCCAAGGTCGGAGAATGCCATGTGAATATTTCTGGCTAAATGGAAATGATGAATGTTTTTACGTTTGAGAAAAATCAATCTCTGTCTTATACCAACATGGCGACTTCTTCATCAAGTGAAATGCACTAGACCAAGATCACTTGATTGCGACCACATTTATTTGTATGTATAATTATCTCCATTTCATTATATATATGTTATATCTTTCAGAATTTTATCACTACAAAGTATCTTGTTTACCCTTTAAAGTAATACTTAATAAACTAAACTACATTTGAACTGATAGTATAAAAAGACAATTCTTGTTAAACAAAAATATATATACTAGTTTTTAAACGATATTTATCATTTCTTTCATTTCACAAATAAAAGTTCTGTTATACCTTTGCAAATACAAGATAATTCTTCTATGTTCTTAAAGTTGACTTGAAATTAAATTGGTTTTTTTTTTATGCTGAAATTTAAATCATAAATCTAAAACCACATTTAATTTAAACCTAATGCTAGAAAAAAAAAACACATAACTTGAAATAAACGGAGCTAGTAAGAAAGTTTTTACCTGAACTGATCAGTGAGTTCAAGTTTATTTGTCTCTAGTAACGGTCGATAATAGCCAATCTCAGAAGGAGACCGAGCATTGCGTTTCTTAAAAGCAGCCACGAGAACCTTACAAATCCCAGAGAACACACTTCCTTGAGGTTTGACAAAGACATAAAACCGAGTGCCCACAAAAAGCAGAACAAGCGCAAACAAATTGAGAATGGTCGGAATTGCGAATCCAATGGCCCAACTGATGTTGTTCTGTACGTACAACACTAGAGTCATTGAGATTAACTGAACGATTGTATGAGTAGTATAGTACCAGCTGAAGAAGGTTCTACTTCCTTCTCTTCCTTCTTCAGTTGAATCATCGAACTGATCGAGACTAAATGGAATACTGCATGAACGGATTCCTCCTGTTCCAACTGTTAACAAGAAAAGCGCTAAGAGTAAAACGTATAACTGCGAATCGGTATAGCTAATACATTTTCCGGCGAGTTGCTCGGCGGTGCAAGGTGGTGGTCGTAGATTAGGGATCAGAGAAGTGAAAGTCAACACCAACATGCCCTGTTGAAGTTTTTATTCTTGTCACATTCCAAACATCACAAATAAAAAATATCGCATCATTTGTACCAAACATTAATTTATGCGTTTGTGTAGCATTTACATGTGAAAAAAGAAAAAAGATAAAACAATATTTTTAAATTTTTTTTTTTTTTGGAAAGCGTTAAGACAAAACAGAATGCTCTTTTTTAAATGCTAAAAAATGGGTTATTTTGGAAAAGTAAACAAGAAATGTAAAAGAACACGCAAACGTATAAATTTTCCGTTGAGATCATATGATATATCACATGAAGGTTTAAATATTAAAAATCAGTTAAAGTATCAGAAAACTGTTTTACGGAAAATAAGAAAAAAGATTTACCAACAACTCAGCGATGGAACCGAAGACAATGGTATTAAATTTTCCGGTGTATGAGTCGGAGATGAAAGCTCCGATGATAGGAGAAAAGTTGGTGATAGCAAACCAAGTGTTGATTAGAGTCGCAGCTTGAACTTGGTCCATATGATATTCGTTTACCATATACACCATGAAATTCGCCATTAATCCGAATGTCGCAAGCCTCTCCAATGTCTCATTCCCTGCATCATCAATATTAATAAGCCGTATCTTATAGTATGTACAAAAATATGATACAAATATTTAAGTGATTATAAGTAGTACCTATGATGTAAGGCATCGCTTTCCAACCAAGAGGCTTCCTTTGTCTCATCGTTGAACTTGAATCCGAGGAAATTAAACCTTGTTCATTATCCATTATTTTTTATCCTTCTAGCTAGTAGTTAGTCCTCAATTTTTTTTTTTTTTTTTTTTTGGTTTTTGTATTGAAGCAGATGAGTTCATCTTATAAGAGAAGTAATGAGAAGTCTTAATTTATATATACAACAACTTAAGACAATACATGGGACATCATCTCAACGCGTGTGATAGCGTAAGATATGAGAGATATATTTGTACAAATTTCTTTCAAAAATCACATAATCAATAAACTAAGATAAGTGTCAATCAAATGTTTAATCAATAAAATTAAGCCATGTGTCGCACAAGATCTGTTTATATTTAAATAAAATTTAGTATGTTAAAAATATTTAGCAATATTAAGTAATACATATCTTTTTTCTAAAAAGATAAAAAAACAAAAAGATAAAAACATTTCACTATATTAAGAATTAAATAAGATAATTAAGTAAATATTTCTGAAAACCCATAAATAACATTATAGCTTATCCATCAATCTGGCCTTTACCCTTCCAGCTCATTGCAGCCCAGAAGGAAAGTAAAAAAAAATGTCATGTAGATGTAATCTGGTGTCCTATTTTAGGTAATTGTGGAATGGGCTGGTTTTAAAAATTTAAAGTTTTAAACCACTCCAGGTCTAGGCCAATCAGAAAACCAACAATTCTCATCAAGCCGGGCCTTTGTGCCTTTAGTGCTTGCAGCCGAGGCATTTGCCTTGTGGGACACTAGGCAGCTTCTTTTCTTTTCTTTTTTTTTTTTTTTTTTTTTTGGTGATTGAGGGGAGGCAATTGCCTCCCACACTTTATTAAACTAACACTACAAAGAATTATAAAAAAATTTGCCGTGGAACCGTAACTCTACTAAAATCCTCTAACATAATTGCAAAGAAAACCAAGTTGCAAAGAAAAAGTAAAGTTAGCCAACCCATCTGCTAGACAATTAGCCTCCCTAAAAACATGAGTAACCCGGATTGATCAGTCTCTTGAAATGAAGTCATGGCACAGATGTAACAGGAAAAACAGTGGATAAGCCTCGCTTATCCCTGTTTGAAAAAAACCAACCACCAGCTCTGAATCCACCTCCAACTCTACAAGCCAAAAATCTTTCTCCCATATGCAATTACGAGACCATATCGCTCCAAATCAAGGGCCTAGTCTTGTGCTCGGACTCACAAGTTTTAGTCTCGCTCATCAACTCAAAGGACAGCAAAACAGATATTAAATGCCTTCTCCACGACATTGCCTCCTCCTCTCTTTTTGTTTGTTTCTTTCTTTCCTTTTTGAGGGCTCATTGCCTCCTTTTCTGATTCCTCTTTGATTCTAATAAGTTTATGTTTATTCCTCGTTTAAATAATGTTTTAGCTTATTCTCTAACGAAATCGGTATTGTTATGTGTAAATTCTTCTTCCAGTTTTGGAGAGCAATCTATCTATAAAATCGTTTGTTTGTCAATTAAAAAAGATCAATCAATCGGGCTTAAACCACCTCTAGTGCCAGCCAAAATGACCAACTGTTAAGTTGAAAATGAGGATGTGTAATTTGGCTTATCTAAATAATTATACGTATGGTAACAAAGTTCGCTTAAACCAACATATATGAAGATATTTAATCCCAAAAAAAAATTAAATTCAACATAATTTTCTTATAATCAAATTTTAAATTTTAAAATCTTATCATCACATTAATAATTAACTTTAAAATAAAATTTAAAATATTAAAATATAATTTAACTACTTCGTAATTTAAGATTTAAATGTCTATATTTTCATGTTACCTATTTATTATTAATATTTTTAAAGGAACAACTAAAAACTTGTACCAGAAATGTATGGAATTAACACAAACTAAAAGAAAGAAAAAAATAATTTAAAAATTATCAGAACTTAAAAATTACAAAAGTATTAGGAGAAAATGAAAGGAAAAAAAATTGAAAAAAACTATTAAAAAATCAAATATTATTTTAGTGTAAAAAATGCATTAAGAAAAAATATAAACTTTATAAAACAACATCTATATCTCCGATTCTTAGGGCGTGGAGGTCAAGCATAAGACAAATATAAAATGAATCCCTCATCTCCCAAAAACCCCTCTTTTTTACAGATTCACAATGGGTCGCAGAAGCTCCGGTGGTAAGTAAATCTTCAGAATCATTACATTTCCAAACTTGTTCGTAATTTTTGCTTCTTCTTTTTGTAATCCTTCAGATCTAGGGTTCCTAATTTTATACAACTTCGCTCTATTTTCATTAGAATCTATGGTCGTTGTGTTTCAATTTTACATATGTTTATCTGTCTTTGTTTTTAATTGAATCGAAGATATATATTTTTTGGCTTAAACATCAGTTAGTCCCAGTTTAAGGCACACATTTGAGACTTAACCCTTCTTTTTTTTTTATAATGGGTTTGACTTAACCCTAATTTTTTCTGGTTCAAAATTAGTTATTAGTCTTTATGTAATTTGGTTATCATTAATTGGATTGGATACAGGAGGAAGATCATATTCAACTGGATCAGGAGGATGGCCTAAATTTCGCTCTTCCAGTAAAAAATCGTCTCCTAAGCCTGGTAAAAAAAAAAAAACTTCTCAGTGACATTGAATAAAACCAAAATTATATAATTTTTCGTACGGTAAACGTATATTATGATCTCTAACTTTTAATTAATTTATGTACAGCTAAAGCTAAAGATGAGAAAGCACCTCCTCCTGCTAAAGTTGAGAGACCAGTGATTGTTGGATCCAGCTCTAAGTCATCCATAGCTGATGGTAAAATATTTAATTAACTAATCAAAGTAATTAATTAATCTTTGCATTTGATTTATTTCTTTTCAATTTAGTTAATCTCTTGTGGGGAAACTAGGTTTTGGTTTTGGGTATGGATTTGCGATGGGACGTAGATTTGTTGAAACCATTTTTGGTCCTCGTACCATTAGACAAGAAAATGTAGTAGCAGATAATGTTAAAGAAGTTGCTACTATTTCTGCCAAGGATGATAACGAAAAACTCAAGGATTATACTGAATCATGCAGTATCAGCTATGATGCATTTCAAGATGTAAGACACTTTTTCTGATAGATCTTTAATTTGAGAATCATTTGCAAAAAAATCATTGTTTAATTTGTTTCTTCTTGTCGTTATTGCAGTGCTTGAATGTGGAAGGGAATAATCTAAAGAAATGTCATTTCTTCATGGATTCGCTGTTCGAGTGCAGAAAGAATTCGAGTTCATTCAACTTCTAAGTTCTTGTTTCGTTGTTAAGTGTTTTCCAATAAGACAACAACTCTCATTGGTTTTCAAATCATTCGTTTATGATGTTTGCTCTTTTTTTTTTTTTTTTTTTTTTAACTATACCGTTTTATTCCTTTTCTTTTTCGATCTTGTAAAACAAAGTACCATTTGGAGGTTACAATAAGAAGATGAAAAAGCTTAGGAATACAACAAGATACAAGGAAAATTCATAAGAAACTCGCTAACCGCCAACAATGAGGATACTAAGGATGAACTGCGGCCGGTGGGTGTTGATGATGGTTTTGACCTTGAATAAAACCGAACCAGGTAGATAGGTAGCTAAAGTCTCTAGGACAAGTTACCACGGGCTGAGGGTGAGAAGGCAAGTGGGTAGGATGATCGAGTCCCGCGAGCCTAGCCCGGATTTGAAGCTGGATTTGTTTGATAATCAGATCCGGAGTCTGATTGGATGCACCATGGAGGCGAGCATTTCTCTCTTTCCAGATTTCATACACCGAAGCTTGAAGAATTAGCTTACAAATAGAGTTCAGCTTTGGTAAAGTTGAAGCTTCCCTTACCCAGTCCACAATGGCAATAAGAATCGATGGTGGATTAAGGGAAGAGTGAGTGAAGAAGGCATTCCAGACTTGAGTTGAGAAACAACACAAGAAGAAGAGGTGTGTTCTGGATTCTGGGCCTTGAGAACAAAGTAAACAGGCTGATGGGACATTGAGGCCCCATGACAGGAACCGATCTCGCGTAGGCATACGATCCCTTAGGAGAATCCAACATATGAAAGCATGCTTAGGGATGCGCTGAGAAAACCAAACAGACTTATGCCAAGGTACTAACGCTCCAACAGGGTTTAGAGCAGTCCAAGTTTTGTGAGATGAGAATATGGCTATATGGCTGGAGGCGAGGTTTCAGATGTTTTCCATAGATAATAATCAGAACTTCCTGGCTCCAAAGTAGGAGGATTTGATGGTAAGCATTGGCGTAGTAGGAGGATAATGGGGTGGCGACCGCGAGGCAAGCGCCAAGCTCCCTCTCCTATTGCTTGAGATACGGAGGAGACCCTAGAGATTCCTGTAACCCGAGGACCGTTTGATCCTGTGAGATGAATAAGAGGACCTAGGCCAGTCCAGTTATCATGCCAAAATAGAGCGGATGAACCTGAAGTTAAGTGGCTTGTAAGAAAGGGCCTGGCCAAGTGTCTGAGTTTTAAAAGCCTTCTCCAAAGCCAGCCACCAGACTGTTGAATAGAATGATCCCAAAAGATTCTGTCTCTGATCAGAACTTCCTTCACCCAAGCAACTCAAAGAGATCCCTTAGCATTCCTAGCTGAATTTGGAGCGCCACTCCATAAGAAGGCATTGCAAAGACCTTCCAATGCTTTGAGGCAGCTCTTGGGTAATGGAAAGACAGTTACCCAAGAGCTGTCTTTCCAATAAGAAGGATTTGATGTTTGCTTTTTCTTGGATGATTAATGATTAATCTCCAAAGTCTATATGAATTATGGTATCTTTTGGATTAAATATAAAGTTTTTATTTGGTTTTAATGATTCAACCTGATAACAGCATTTTTCAGATGATCTTATAAGTATTTTGTCATCACGAGTGAAAATATAGAGTCGGAGATTTGGTCATCACGAGTGGTTTTTTTGCTTCGGCTAGAGTAGAAGAATCAGTAAACCACAATCAAATAGTAACTTTTGGGTTGGGCCTGCTTTGAATCGGCCCATATTGGTTGGATTTAGGCCATATTGGTTGAATCGGCCTAAAAGGTAATTATCTCGTCTCATCTAACAAAAATGTTTAACAGCAAATGAAATCATGCTTACTTTACACTGCTAATATGTAGATAGGAAGGCCAAACTTTTCAAATGACAATGACATAAACAACGATAAGATAAACAGCTTATAGGAAATGATTTTTGTCTACGTAAATGATTTATTTAATCTTGATACATTACCCTCCAAAAGATAGGTTTTTGTGATTGACTCAGGACTATATATGCTTGAATAATTTAATACGCAGCTTTAAATCACAGATCTTATTTAGGATTATGAAGACTCGACACGACCAAATAATTTGTACCAAGTACACTATCTAAAAGATCACACCATTGGTGGAATGTATATTCTGGTCAAAATAAATAAATACCTATATATTTAATATACTGTACTATACAAGTTTCTTTCAATAATGCTTTACGTAATCATAATCTAATTGATACGTCCGAAACATCCCAAGAATGTTTTAAATCATATGTTATAAAAACATATGTTCACATACACAAATGCAAAGTATCTGCCTAAAAAAGTAAGCATAAGAGGTTAGCAAATTGATGATCAGTTTGAAATTGTTTTAGTAATATTTAACTAAACCGAAAGCTACATTTAGAGCTTCGGCCTAACTACAGAAACGAAAGCCAAAAATATTGGTCAGATGCTGACTTGGCCGAATTTGTCAGTTACGATTTGCAAGGCCCTTGACACTTTGATTAGAAAGTGACAAATAAAGGGATAAGTGTGAGTGTTTCAAGATTGTTGTGTTGACTCGTTATATCACATTCTTACCCTTTATAAGTTTATCTGTTGTCTATTTTTTTTTCCTTTTTAATTATGTTAATAGCTAGGTGGATAGGCTACAATAATACTTGAGCTTTATTTGACCACGATATTTTACTTCTTTATATTTTTATATCTACATTTTTTTCGTTTTCTACCATAATTTTATTTAATAGATAATCCAAATGAATATTTATTATGTAAACAAAAAAATGCATAAATCCAAATGAATAGTTAGTAAGAGACACATATAAATTAAACATCTATAAACTAATAATATTAGAACCAATATATTTTATGAAATTTTATTACTTTATCGTGTTTATTAATTTATAAAGATGATATTTAGGTCAAAATATTAATTTAGAATCGGAAAAAATTATTAATTTGGCAATGTATTAATTTATAGAGCTTTCACAGTATATCCAATGTTAAAATGAGAAATTTTGTTTTAATTTCGTGTTATCAAATTTTATGTTGGGTATCATTTTACCCCTTAATAAATAAGACAAGTAATTGAAGTTTTTCAAATTCAAGTTGTTTTCAGAATCATTGAAAGTATATATACGCAATTGACGATGCACAATTTATTGACATACGTTGGCCGTTAAAATCTCTAGAGAACAAAACATATATGGGACAGTGTCAGATATTATATAATTGGTAGATAAGGAAACTGATTATTGGCCCCAAGAGTGGTACATAACTAATCCAAGATTTATAAATATTTTCAGCAAAAGAAAAAAAAAAAAAAGATTCATAAATATTCTAAATCACTCTCGTAAACGAAAAAGGTTCCTTTGCTTCAGCTTTTTCTAAATTTTATATATGATTTCTGATAACACCCGTAAATAACAAGAGCCACAAAGTGCGAGAATATAAAAATCCAGTGGACATATGAGAAATTCCCTATATATAAAAATCCAGTGAACATAATTAGTTGTACTTTTTGTCAGCTACGATTTTTCTTACTTCCGTCAATATATTCCTGTGAACTCATTAGTGTTACATATTGTTGTTTATCATAGTTTCCTAGTTAATCTATTCTCTACTTTGTTCGATATGGAAAACTTGTTTCCTCTATTAGTGTATATAAAGATTCGTGTAATATATAAATAATAGATCAATATATCCTAAGGATTTTATCTTATTCAATATGGTATTCAAACGGGCCAAGTCTTAGCATAGAATTTGTTGTGCTCATCAAATTAATTATAAAAATTTATGGTTGGTTCAAGAACATAAACAAATTTCAGAATATCACCTTGGGACTAACATTTTAAAACATAAATATACACTCTGCGTGCATTCGTGTCCAACCGACGCATGCGGCGGGGAAACAGAAAGCCATAACGTGGCAGTTCCCAACAAAAATAGGTTTTGTCGGATAGTGACTTGACGGGGCCCAACGTGCTTTTGAGGATATCATCCGAACCGAACCATTGGACGGTGGGGATATATTAAGGAGGATTGATTATGATTAATTATTTTTTTTGTATTTAGAAGTTAATTAATAGTATTAAGCAGGCCGATAAGATATTGAAGATGGGGTTGGATTGGATTCTGTTGCATGCTTGCAGCGCGCGTACTTGTCTCACATTTGCGAGAGAATAGTTGACTTTTCTGATACTGTCGGGTTCTCTTCTCTTAAGTTATAGTATTTTACGGGTGTGTATGGAATTTTTTTAAAATAATTTGTGGTTGGTTTTAATTTATCTTTTCTTGTTATTCGGGTTTTATTCAAAAAGAAAAATATTTTTATTCTGTTTTAGATATTTTTGATTCGATGTTTAAGTATCTTAGGTGATGAAGTTGTAACTTGTAGTATCGTGTTACTAAGTGTCTGGTGAGTCAATGGCAAACAAGCTCGATTTTTTTTTATTTTTTTTTGTGGTAGAAGTTTAATTTCCTCTTTGTTTGAGATTTTTGGCAAAGAAGATATACCCAAAAGGATATTATATATCAACAAGTACTGCAACATTTGGAAAATTTACTGACTTAAGGTTTGGAAGTTTCTTGTAAACAAAAAAAATAGCATTGATAGAAATAGATTTATGTATTTATAATCGTAGCACACAGGTAAATTTTGGATATGTACCTAAGTGAGAAGTGGCTCTGAAATCTAAAAAGTGCATAAAGAGCTAACGAGTCATGCGCATATAGCTTGTGATGAAATACAACAACACTCCTGAAATTAAAAAGACATTTAATCATCGTCATGCATATCCAACTAGATGAGTTTGATAACGTATAGAAAGGCTAGTTGCATCATGTACTACTCATTTATTTTTCTTGCTTAGATGCGATCATCATAATCACTTTTTTTTTTTTTTTTTATATATAGCATTTTCTTTTGTATTAGTTTTGTAAATTAGTTGTACATCTTTTTTACACGCACCATATATATATATTTAGTACATTTTTAACATTTTGCTTTTAAATAGTAACAGAGTAAAAGTGGTGGTCTCAAACTATTTTGAAGTCTTGTGCTATTTTTAGTGAAAACAGATACAAATACGCAAATATTTGTTAGACCAACTCCAACTTCACTCCATTTTTTCACTCCAAACTCTATTTTGGAGTAGATTTTGCTCCAACCCTACTCCATTTTGGCTCCATTTTCAACTCCAAAATGGAGTAAAAAATAAAATTACTCCAAATATGGAGTAACTCTACTCATTACTCCATTTTTTTACTCATCACTCCATTTTCAACTCCATTTTGGAGTAGAATTGGAGTATAATCCAACTCCATTTTGGAATTACTCAATTTTGAAGTAAAAAATAGAATAATACATTGTAGATGCTCTTATTCTCGTCTTTCTTTAGTGTGTGTGATTAGCTTAGGATTCTCCCTAGCTATAGAGATTCTAGATCTCCTCTGAGCTATATATATTAAATCACACTACATGGAATGAAAAGGCAAGGGAAACATCCCCACTTACAATAATATAGTTGATAATAAAAATATTATCAAAGGAAAAAGAAATTGAATAGTAGTTAAATTATAATATTATAAGAAAGTATAAAACCAACTATAATTCATAAACAAAGGTGATTTAAAACCAACTATATTTAGATATAAGCTAATAAAAATTTTATATGTTTCACTTTCAATAAGTATTTGAATTTTCTTTTAAATATTTTTTTTTTTTTGCTGTTTTGTAAGTTTTTCTGAAAATTTGACCTATGATTATCAATTTTTTCCATTATTTGATTGTTTGTTCCATAATAAATGGTTTAAAACATCATAAAAATTATGAAACTATATTGAAGAGTTAAAAACATTAAAACATGTGTAAAAAATAACACATGATAATTTATCATTCCTTTTTTAATTACTTAACTTGATAAAAATTGCTTCGTGAATCATGTCGCATCATTATCATCATACACTATGTCAATATGATGTTATTTTAACGTACCTACAGGCTACAGAAATATCTTTCACAACGAAAAGAAACAGCCAATTCTCATGTTATTGTGTAGACAGTAAGTAGAGTCAACTTTGATTATCCATACAGCGAATATATTCGTGAGCTATACAAATTTATGTGTCATTATCTAATTGGCGAGAAGAGTCAATACGAATCTACGGAGGTAGAGAACTCATCCTTACCTGAAAACCACATCTCGATCTCTTCCTTATTCTCGTTTAATTATTTATTTCAGTTAATTGGTAAAATTACAACTCTTTTCAACACTCCTACGCAAGTTGTCGTGTGTTTTCTAGTTATGTCATATATTGTGTAGTGATGTTTATTTTGTTGTCATCTCCTTTTCCTTTTAGTGTATATATCGGGCCTATTGGGCCATCGAGTTAATGTCATATACGACACATGTAATTAGGTTTAATATTAAGACTCTCTCATGTATATAAGGAGCAGTCTCTGTATCGATATCAATAAGAAAGCAATTCACAACTTCTTTAGCTTCTTGACATGGTATCAGAGCCACATAAACCTAACTACAAATAGGTTTATTGGTTAATCGATATTCTTTCTGTTTTATTCATTTTCCTTTCTTCTTGACCTTAGCTTCTTCGTTCTCTTTTCATTGAAACTTTTTCTAAATAATGTCTGATACAGAGAAAACTCCTGGTACTCTTGGATCTTCACACGTTACTGAAAAATCCAAGCGAATAGAGTACGTTCGACGCACAATCTCGCCATATGACTTGACCTCCGGTGACAATCCCGGAACTCTTATCTCACAACCTTTGTTGCGTGGTCCTAACTACGATGAATGGTCCACAAATATCCGGCTTGCACTACAAGCTCGAAAGAAATTTGGGTTCGCAGATGGCTCTATAGCTCGTCCGGACATAACCTCTGAAGACTATGAAGATTGGTGTGCAAATAATGCACTTGTTGTGTCGTGGATCAAGCTCACGATAACAGAAACACTGCGTTCCTCTCTATCTCACAGTGACGATGCTCATGAACTTTGGCTTCACATTCAAAGACGTTTTTCGGTTAAAAATGGTCAACGAGTTCAACGTCTCAAAACTGAACTCGCAAACTGTTGTCAAAAGGGGCTTGCAATTGAAGCTTACTACGGGAAACTCACTCACCTATGGACCAGTCTGTCAGATTATCAACGAGCAAAAACTGCAGCTGAAATACAAAAAGAACGAGAAGAAGATAAGCTTCACCAATTTCTCATGGGTCTTGATGAAACTGTCTACGGTTCCGTCAAATCTTCACTACTTTCTCGTGATCGTCTGCCCAGTCTTGATGAAGCTTACAACGTTCTTACCCAAGATGAAGAATCTAAAAACCTTGGACGCATGAATGAAGAAAGAACGGATGGTGTCAGTTTCGCGGTCCAGACTTCGCGACCACGACAATTCTCGGAAAACAGAGGCGGCTCTGTTTCATGTACTCATTGCGGTAAAACAGGCCATTCAGCCGAAAACTGTTTCCGAAAAATTGGCTACCCTTCATGGTGGGAAGAGAAACCCAGAAACAAACCTGGTACCGGCCGCGGAATTCTTGCTACGCCAAATCATCAAGTTAAGAATCGTGGTTCAGACACGGCTCGGGCAAATCACGTTTTCTCTGGTGGTGTTGTCTCTCCCAGTTCAAGTCTTGTTCCATCAACAAGTCACTCGCCTCTTACTGCTTCAGATCGAGTGGGTTTTGTTGGATTGAATGATACTCAATGGAAAACTTTGGTCCAAATTCTTGAAGAAAGAAAACCGCCTCCAACAGAACGCTTAAACGGTACGTTTTTTGTTGAATCTTGGATTATAGATACAGGAGCTTCAAATCATATGACCGGAAGTATAGATTATCTGACTGATGTTTGTGATATGCAACCGATTATGATAAAATTACCTGATGGAAGATACACGACTTCGTATAAGAGTGGGAAAGTACAATTGGGTTCACTTTGTCTGCGTGAGGTTTTCTTTGTTGATGGCCTTCAGTGTCACCTTATTTCAGTTTCCCAACTGACGAGAGATAGTGGTTGTATGTTTCAGATATCTGACAGGCTTTGTGTTGTTCAGGACCGCATCTCGAGGATGCTGATTGGAGCAGGTGAGCAACGCAATGGATTATATTTTTTTAGAGGAGTGGCTGTAGGTGCGGCTATGCAAGGCAAGGATTCGGACTCACTGGAAGTTTGGCATCGCCGTCTCGGACATCCCTCATCTAAAGCTTTGAAATTGATCTAGTTTTCTGATTTAAGTAGTAGTTCTTTTGATTCCAAGACGTGTGACGTTTGTATTCGAGCAAAACAAACCAAAGAATCTTTTCCTTTGAGTACTAATAAATCAAGTTCTATTTTTGAGATGGTTCATTATGATCTTTGGGGTCCATATAGAACTCCGGCTATATGCAGCTCTCGGTATTTTCTTACGATTGTCGATGATTACTCAAGAGCTGTTTGGATATATCTCCTCTCCTCTAAGCAAGAAGCTCCGATGCATCTTAAAAATTTTCTTGCACTCGTTGAACGTCAATTCTCTACAAGTGTAAAGACAGTTAGAAGTGATAACGGTTCAGAGTTCATTTCTCTACGTGATTTCTTTACACAAAAGGGTATCGTTCACGAAACATCATGCGTTGGGACTCCTCAACAAAATGGCCGTGTAGAACGAAAGCATCGTCATATTCTCAACGTTGCTCGTGCTTTACGGTTTCAGGCGAATCTTCCAATAGAATTTTGGGCCTATTGTGCGCTCGCTGCGGGTTATCTTATTAACCGAACTCCGACTCCACTTCTCCATGGAAAGACGCCATTTGAAATAATTTATCAACGGCCAGCACCAATGTCTCATCTACGAACGTTTGGTTGTCTCTGCTATGTTCATAATCAAAAGCATGGTGGTGACAAATTTGCTTCTCGGAGTAACCCATTTGTGTTCATCGGCTATCCCTTTGCAAAGAAAGGTTGGCGCGTGTATAACATTGAAACTGGAGTTATCTCTGTTTCTCGATATGTTGTTTTCTGTGAAACAGAATTTCCTTTCTTAGCTGCGGTCAGTGAAGATTCATCTCCATCAGTCTCCCGACAACTAAGCAACAGTGACTCTGATGCTTTAGAAATTTCGGAACCTCCTCTCAGCTCTGCTCCGGAAATACCAAGCTCTTCCTCTGTTTTGGCTCCGCCAGTTGCTGCTCCGTCCCCACCTTCTATCTCACAAGCTACAGATTTGAGTCTCACCACTCCTACTGCTTCAACGCAAAAATCTCCTGCTGCCTCTTCTTCTGATACGGCCATGACACCGTATGAATCTTCGTCGGAAAAGCCTTCTTATTCACCGTCTTCTTCGATATCTAAGCAGTTGTATCTGGATACAGATTCCTCTCGAGAAACTCCTGTTGTGAATTCTCCTTCTCCAGAAAAGTTAGGCCGTGGACTTCGACCTAAGAATCCTCCAACTCGACTTGCTGATTACGTTACTACAATAAATACTTTGATCCATGAACCGCCTCCTTCTGTTACTCCATATCCTCTTGATAATTATCTATCCAGCTCTCAGTTCTCCGATGATTATCAAGTCTATATCCTTGCCATCACTTCTGCTTATGAACCTCAACACTACAAAGAGGCTGTTCTTGACGAAAATTGGCGTTTTGCCATCAAAGATGAAGTTGTCTCACTTGAGGATAACGGTACTTGGACTATTGAAGATCTTCCAGAAGGGAAGAAAGCTCTTGGTTGTAAGTGGGTTTTCCGCCTCAAATATTATGCAGACGGATCACTTGAGAGACATAAAGCTCGTTTGGTTGTCCTTGGGAATCATCAAACCGAGGGTGTCGATTATGATGAAACCTTTGCTCCGGTAGCTAAGATGACCACAGTTCGGGCATTTCTTCAACATGCGGTCAACCAGAACTGGGAAATACACCAAATGGACGTTCATAACGCATTTTTACATGGTGATCTTGATGAAGAGGTTTATATGCAACTTCCTCCTGGATTTCGAACTGCCGAAAAGAACAAGGTTTGTCGTTTGCATAAATCTCTTTATGGTCTCAAACAAGCTCCTCGTTGTTGGTTTGAGAAACTGGGTAGTGCTTTGCGTGAATTTGGTTTTGAACAGAACGTATCCGATTACTCTTTATTCACGTTTGAAAAGGGTGACAATAGGCTTCATGTTCTGGTCTATGTCGACGATCTTATCATCTCTGGTAATTCCCTGGCTATTGTCAACGAGTTTAAAGCTTATTTGTGCATTTGGTTTCATATGAAAGATCTTGGAGTTCTCCGCTACTTCTTGGGCATTGAAGTTGCTCGTGGTCCGGACGGTATTTATCTTTGTCAAAGAAAATACGCCCTCGACATTATTGCTGAAACTGGTCTTCTTGGAGTTAGACCCGTTACATTTCCCCTTGAACAAAATCATAAACTTGCTGTTGCTGCCGCTGATAACGATGAGAAACCACTCTCCGATCCATTGCCTTATCGACGGTTAGTTGGACGTTTAATTTATCTTGGTACTACTAGACCGGAGTTGTCCTATGTTATTCATACGTTATCTCAGTTTATGAAAGAGCCAAAACCTACTCACTGGGATGCTGCACTCCGGGTTGTGCGATACTTGAAAAATAGCCCCGGCCAAGGTATTCTTTTACGAGCAAATACGGAACTCACTCTCTCGGCATGGTGTGATTCAGATTATGCGGCGTATCCATTGACTCGTCATTCTTTAACGGGGTGGTTCATTCAACTTGGTGGGTCTCCGCTATCTTGGAAAACAAGGAAGCATGACAGAGTGTCGAAATCCTCCGCCGAGGCTGAATATCGTGCAATGGGAGATACGGTCAGTGAACTTCTTTGGTTGCGCGAGTTACTTCGAGCTTTTGGCATTGATTGTTCTGCGCCTACTCCTCTTCATTGTGATAGTCTCTCAGCAATTCAACTTGCCGCCAATCCCGTTTTTCACGAGAGAACAAAACATATCGAAAAGGAAGCGCATTTCATCCGAGATGAGCTCATACGAGGAACCATCACTACTACACATGTTTCGACGAAATCACAGCTTGCAGATATCATGACGAAAGCGTTAGGACACAAAGAGTTTGAAGCTTTTCTTGCCAAGTTGGGTGTTCGTGACCTACACACTCCACCTTGAGGGGGGTATCGGGCCTATTGGGCCATCGAGTTAATGTCATATACGACACATGTAATTAGGTTTAATATTAAGACTCTCTCATGTATATAAGGAGCAGTCTCTGTATTGATATCAATAAGAAAGCAATTCACAACTTCTTTAGCTTCTTGACAGTATAATCTTTCTAATTTTTAACATTAAATTCTTAATAGACATATAATTTAAAAGGAATAAAAGAGATGAGTTGAGTTGATATTAGAGTAAACGTTAATACACTCGAACCCGATGAAATTTAACAGCTATTCTTAAAATCAAATTATTAGGAATAGAGACAATCACTTTAAACGATTTCCCATGAAAGCCAACTTTAGATATTACTCATTATAAAAAAGAAAAAAATGATCTTCTAATGTTTTCTAGACAATGAGTGCAGACATAGTTAGACCGTCCAATAATTCAGGTACCACTAAAATATGTGAAAAAATTAACATTATGTAACTTTCTAATATATATCATTGGTTACTACAATCTGCAGACGCCTGCAGAGTTGGCCCCAACTTTAGAATTGATAATGTAAGAAATAAAAAAGCATTTAAAAAGATCTTCCCAGTTCAAGTCAGGTCCATGAAATAGAAGTCAATGGTCTACCATATCACAGCTCATATACAGACGAGAAAAAAAAAGGGAAATATAAAAAGAAGATAATAATCTCACGGGCATTGTAAAGGACTTTGGTTTTGAAAATTTCGTGTATTTTAATGTCAATTTGTTGTATGCTTTATCAAAAGGGAGAAAGAGTTCTAAAGAATGAAAGCAAAATAAATAATTAATAGAAAAGAGAGGGTCGGTCACAATTAAGCGGAAGTGGAGAATGGTTGGTATTTGTTGTGTCCTTCAAACCTCAAAAAGCTTTATTTCATGATCTTTTTGTTTTATTTCATAGGTATTTTTAATTTATAAAATTGACTTTAAGGCAATCCTTTTTACAGGAACAATAAATAAAAACATAAGAAGTTTACTGAACTTGCTCTAGAAAACCAGTAAACCACAAAGAACAAATATTGCTCCACTCTTCAACACTTAAGTGTAGAAAATTATTTCTCATCATGTGGTACGCTTAGTCAAATTCGGTATTTGTTTATAAATAAGTCCACAGTTGAAGATTTCCAAATTTATAGGGTTATTTAGTTATAAATATATACATAAGTTAAAAATTAAAAATGTGGTAGTCTTTTTTTATTAATTAATTCTTTTTCCTCTCAACATTTTTCTTATCAAAATATCCCTACAACAGTTTAACGGTTAAACATTTTGTTAACGGTTAAATATTTAGGAAGATTAGCTATAGTTTTAGGCGGTTAAATATTTTGTTAACATGATATATATATATTTTTTACCAAAATGATTATCATGTTATTTATTTGTTTATCTTACTATATATTACTATATACTATTCTATATAATTTTATTTTATATCGATAATAAAATTAGAACTATGTTAAATTATATTTTATCATGTAAATAATTTACTATTTTATAAGAAATATGCATATTCAAAGTAAATATAATTTGTATGTTATGTTATTTATGAATTATGTCATGCTAACAAAGTAATTAATATGTTATTTATTTATTTACCTTACTATATATTATTATATATCGATAATAAAATTTGACATGTTAAAAATATTTTTTTATCATGTAAATAAATTATCAATATATAATAAATATTCAAATTAAATCTAATTCTATGTTTTGCTCTTAAATTTTAACTTATCTATGTATTTTGAACTAAAACACTCATTGATTAGAAAATTAAACAAAATATTTTAATAATAAAATGTATAAAATATTAACAAGATAGATAATTTACTATCACTAATAGTTAACCGTTAACAAAATGATATATATCGCTTTAACAAAATAATCAACCGTATAAAGTATATCTTATCTTCTAAAATATTTAATCGTTAAAATAATCCTTAGCCGCTAAAATTATATTAGGGACATTTTAGTCCGAAATTTTATGAGATGAGAGATAACTAATTAATGAAAAATTATTACCATATTTTTAATTTTTCAATTATTCGCTGGTATGGATTGTAATTTCCCAAATTTATACAGCCACAATATATTTCATGATTTATTTATATTTTGGATTTTTTTTTGTACAATTTCTCTTTCACCATAATATTTAAATTCTTTTTTTTCCTCACTGACAAGTGTGTCCTTGTATATGGTGTGTTGAAAGCTCTAAGAAAATAGAGTTTCTAAGAAAGAAAAGAAAAAAAAATTGCTAAGAAAGACTGAACCGAGTTTACCATAAAATTTATAGGAGGGGAAATAAATCAAGAAAACAAAATAAATATTGCATGGATAAGGAAATAGGACACTTGTCTATGCAACTTGTTTTTTAGCTGCATGATATTCACTTTAGTGTTAAAGTCCTCTCAAATAGTATTAGATTCTTCGCTATAAAAGACCTTAGAGCCTTGTATATTTGAATCATATACTTCAACATATATGCGTGCACACATATACGTATTCATATATGGCATTGGAATAATCCAAATATCAAATCTGAGATTAGTAGAATAGCACTGGCAAAAGAAAAACATTAGTTAAATGTCAGCATATTCCTGTATCTATGCCCATGTTAATCGTTATTTAAAAGATTTTTTCGTTGACAAATAGTTTTTTTTTTTTTTTTTTTTCGTCGTCGTCGTCTATTACTTGTATATAACAACACTATCGAGATTTAATCTAAATTTTAGATAGACTTTTAACATTCTGAGATTGTCATAATTTTTTGACACATTTCTAATATAATACTCTATATTTTACTCTAATGTATTATTCTATTTTTTATTCCAAAAATAAAATTCTATAATAGAAATAAAAATAGAATTACTCCGAACTAGAGTTTTCTCTTCTTCACTTTACTTTGTTTGGCCGGAACTGCGTTAATTTGTAGTCGTGTGGTAAAACCTTTTTACGAATATGTGTAGATAAGTATATATAGTTTCGATTCGACACATATGAACATATATAGTTTATTATAAGCCGACAAAAGAAAAACAGTGTATTTATGATTCAAAAAGGTAAATTAGTAACAACAGTTTGTTGGCTATTTTGCAAAGCCAAAACTGCCATGAAAAGAAAGAGGAGGAATCAGTAGGTCTAGATTAAGTGAATGTTCTACTTCGTTTTATTTTAAATCCGTTTAGTGGAGGGTTTGATTCCTTCCATCACCTTTATCTTGGGCTCAACTTTTTTTTTTTTTTTTTGGATTTACTTGCATCCTTCTCCATTAAACAAACCAAACCCAAATATATCTTATTATATTGTATTAATTATGTCCGTATAAACAGTGTAGACGAAAAGTAATTTTTACGTGAAACAATTTATGTTATTCTCTGAACTATCTAGGAGAATTTATAGTTCGTTAACATAAGGAGAATTTTACTATTAACGAATAAAATAATGTGTGATACTCGATTCAATCAATCCTAAAAATATGTAACATATGTTAAATTTGTGGAGAATAAAAGACGAAATCAATTGTAGTGATATTGGTATTGGAAACCCTATTTCAAAATCAACTTGCATAGTAAGTAAAGGCAAACAAACATGATTGAGTCTTTATTCCACCACTATATTACTTGGCTTTATAAATACTTGGAATTAATATATCATCTTTGGTGCCCTAAAAACAAAGAAATAAAGCTATTTTTCTAGAGTAGATGGAAAAAACAATGTCATTTCCTAAGAAGAGCATAAAGAAAATATAGCAAACATGAAGTCATTTTCTAATATTAAAGAGGGCCCAAATTCTCCTTTCTTCTCTCTCAATTGGACCATGATCTCCTCTCCTCTCTTTAAATTCCAGTAATACCCTTCTCACTTTCACTCTTATATTTATTTCATCAAACCTTTTAATTATTTAACCTCTACCTCAAAGTTTGAGAGAAAGAAAGAGAAAGAGAGAATGGTGGGTTCTTGAAGCTTCTCACATTTCTTTTGCTCCATTACATCGTTCAAGAAATCAATACATATGATTTATGTGTGTCTGTAATGATGTTTCCTTTTATAGAAATAATGTCTTTTTCTCAAAATCTAGTTTTTTTTTTTTTTTTTTTGGTCTTTGCCATATAATTACAGGAAGTGGAAGAAGAGGTCTCAAGATGGGAAGGCTACGCCGACTGGAGAAACAGAGCCGCCGTGAAAGGCCGTCACGGTGGCATGATCGCCGCATCTTTCGTCTTGGGTTAGTCTCAAAATTCCAAATTTACCCCTCTCATGGATCATGTGATTTGATTGATATATGTATATATGTATTGATTTGTTTCTTCTCAGTGGTGGAGGTATTAGAGAACCTAGCGTATCTGGCGAATGCGAGTAACCTAGTGATGTACCTAAGAGAGTACATGCACATGTCTCCATCAAAATCGGCAAATGACGTCACCAACTTCATGGGCACAGCTTTTCTTCTAGCTCTCCTCGGTGGTTTCCTCTCCGACGCTTTCTTCTCCACTTTCCAAATCTTCCTTATCTCAGCCTCCATCGAGTTTCTGGTAAACCTACTTAATTACTCTTTAATTAATACTTTATATTCACATACTTCTTTTACATTTGTTAGCCCTTATAATTTATAAAATATCAACCAAACAGTAAATACCTTAAATTTCAAATTCATAAACCTTTATCCGTTAGATAATCAACAAAAAGTATTTTTACTTTTGTTTTGTCTTTCGCTTAAGTTTTAAGTTATTAGCGTTGACTTTTTTCTACTAGCCACCACCACCATAACTCCTTTCACATTACATGAGACCCATTTGATAGATATATATATATGTAAGATCTATCCATCAAATAAAATAAAAATGATGCATATGAAAATATATATATATATATGGTTGTAGCAAAATCCAACGAACCATGCGTGCATTGGGATGCTTAATAAAAAGGACAAAGCAAGTAGCGTGACTTTGATACGGTACCGTATCTATACGCAAAGCTTTTGTTTTGATCTCAACACGACACATGCGTGATACCATGTAATAAAATCGTATGTTGGAGCGGGACCTACCGTATTATTATTAGTTTTTAACTGTCACTGTCTTAGGGTCAAAAAGGAAATTTAAAAAACCCTTTCCTGGGTTTCAGTAGCTAGCTACAACTAAAGCCTCCTTTTTAATTTTTTTTTGTTATCTTGTCTTTACATTTGATAGGGTATGAAACTATAATGTCCACTTATATAACATCTGCCACTCGTACCCTCGTGACTCTGCCACATAATGGTACAAAAGACAAAACAAACTCGTAGTTCTAAAGTACAGTTGGGCTCTTAATGCTTTCTCTTATCATACTTTGTGGTTAGCAAACGATATTGTGGAGAGCTTTTGATGGATCCTGTTTATCCCTACACTATCATAACTGCATAATCTTTAAATTACTCATTATGAAACTTCTAACAGATTACATGATGCGATTTTATAACTAAGAGTTTTTTTTTTTAGGTAGATTTTAGTCAATTTCTTATATAATGAAGTATATGCACCTAGAATCAACGTATCAATATATGATAGGATATATATCGCAATTCATATACAAGAGTCCAAAATTTAATTAAGAAAAAACCTTGATGTTACGTCAGTGTAACAGAAGTTATATCTTCAAGAAAGAGCATTGGCCAATGAGACGACCACACGAAAATAATGGTTTGTCCATACCTCATTTAATAACGACGTTTCATCGTTCATAACGGTTTCAATTATTTGTATCACGCCGCTGATCTGACTCTCACGCACCACAAGGGTTAACCTCGCTCACGTGCCCTGGACCCTGGTCCCATACTATTCTTTGCAAATCCCCAAAAAAATACCGTCATCTCTAATTAATGATATTAACAGTTCCATTACTTTAGCCAATATGATTACAAATGTGCAGGGATTGATCGTTCTCACGATCCAAGCTCGTACACCGTCATTAATGCCTTCATCGTGTGATAGTTCCACGTGCGAAGAAGTGAGTGGTTCGAAGGAAGCGATGTTGTTCGTTGGTTTGTACCTTGTGGCATTGGGAGTGGGAGGGATTAAAGGATCATTACCATCTCACGGAGCAGAGCAGTTTGATGAGAGTACACCTAAAGGTCGGAAACAAAGGTCAACGTTCTTCAACTACTTCGTCTTTTGTCTTGCTTGTGGAGCACTTGTTGCTGTCACGTTTGTGGTTTGGTTAGAAGATAATAAAGGATGGGAATGGGGATTTGGTGTATCTACCATTGCTATCTTTGTCTCGATTCTCATCTTTCTATCGGGATCAAGAGTTTACAGGAACAAGATTCCATGTGGAAGTCCTCTCACCACAATCTTGAAGGTTTTGTTTTGGCCTCTTTATTTCTTGACTTGGAGATTGAGAATAAACGTGTTCCCTAAGTAATGTATATGACCTTTTTTTTAATTCAAGGTTCTTCTTGCGGCTTCGGTTAAGTGTTGCGCGAGTGGAAGTTCGAGCAATGCGGTTGTGAGTTTGGCCGCGAGTCCTTCTAATCATTGCGTACCTAAAGGAAAAAAAGAAGTTGAATCAGAAGGAGAACTCGAAAAGCCACGTCATCAAGAAGCCTTGCCTCCTCAAGCACAACTAACCAACAGCTTGAGATTCTTAAACGGAGCCGCGGATGAGAAACCGGTCCATAGGTTATTACAATGCACGGTCCAACAAGTGGAAGATGTGAAGATTGTTCTCAAAATGCTTCCGATATTTGCTTGTACCATCATGCTCAACTGTTGCTTAGCTCAGCTTTCTACATTCTCCGTCCAACAAGCTGCTTCAATGAATACAAAGATCGGAAACCTAAAGGTTCCTCCAGCTTCCTTACCGGTCTTCCCAGTCGTTTTCATCATGATCCTCGCACCTATCTACGACCATCTCATAATCCCATTCGCTAGAAAAGCTACAAAAACCGAAATGGGAGTAACTCATCTACAAAGAATTGGAGTAGGTTTAGTTCTTTCGATATTAGCAATGGGAGTTGCAGCTCTTGTTGAGATCAAACGAAAGGGAGTGGCCAAAGACAACGGATTACTTGACTCGAAAGAAACCTTACCAGTCACTTTCTTATGGATCGCGCTTCAGTATCTTTTCTTAGGGTCAGCTGATCTCTTCACGCTAGCTGGACTGTTAGAGTATTTCTTCACAGAAGCACCTTCATCTATGAGATCTCTTGCGACATCACTCTCATGGGCTTCCTTGGCAATGGGGTACTATCTGAGCTCAGTGATCGTTTCGATAGTGAATAGCATCACAGGGAGCTCAGGGAATACTCCTTGGCTTAGAGGAAGGAGTATAAACCGTTATAAACTTGACTACTTCTACTGGCTAATGTGTGTTCTGAGTGCAGCTAACTTTTTGCATTATCTCTTCTGGGCCATGCGTTACAAGTACAGATCAACAGGTTCAAGAAGCTAAATTTGGGTGGTCCTCTTTTAAGGTTTTTTTTTTTTATTAGAGCAGAAAATGTTTTTACTTCAACGGCTGATATATATATATTTATATATATATATTTATATAAGAGATGATCGATGGGGGCAAGTAGTGATGTGGCGCTCAGGTATACATATATATATATAGTTGGGGGGTTTGGAGTTTTTATCGTTGGACAAGGAATGTACAGCGGATGATATTAACTTGCATTAGTCTTACTTTAAAGTGTGTCTTGGGCTGTACGAAATTGAGCCAAGTTGTTAAGTTTTGATATATTCATAAGGTTTACTGAATAGAGGAATATGAGAGAGAAGACTATGTGTGTGTGAAAAATTGCTGAGAAAACGGAGTAACAAAGCCCAAGAATCGTTGCATATAGGGCCTAAAAGGTAATAGGGAAACCAAGCCCATTTATTTAAGGTTTTTTTTTGTCAAAGCCCTTTTATTTAGGTTTTGGTTAGTCAAATGGTTGTTAATGTTTTGACTTTTTGCCTTTGCAAGTTTATGAACATATGAACGAACACGTTGCCAGTTCACAACAACATTAACAATTTCTACGACTCTACGACTCAACATTAACATATGAACGAACACGTTTGCAAATCTCTACGACTCTACCAAACATAAAATAAAATAATTATGAAAGAGCTATGTTTTAGTTTCTTGTTTGTTTTGGTAAAGTTATAACAAACATTTTTTTCCCATCCTAAATTTTATTAGATTCTTTAAAAATATAAAATCGGTGAAACATATTAATATTCTCGAAAACAAGAATTTTCAGAACCAGTAATTATGAAAAGTTTATTAATTTCAAAACTAGATTGTTTTTTTTTTCACAAGGAATTGTTTTGGTGAAGAAGAATACTTTTTTTTTTGTTTCTTTCAAAGTAATTGGATAAGTACTTATTTTTATTTATTCTATCAACTAAAATCTCCTAAAAATAAAATTAAATGATAAATCAAAGAAATTTATTAGTGGTGAGTGGTACACACAAATCAAAACAGCAACAACATAAACTCCGTGTCGACTTGACTCTTGACAGCACTTTAAATTGCCATTTGCCAACGATACTCCTAATTCCTAAATTATCAAAAACCCAAAGTAATTTCGCCGAACCTTCCTCTGTCTTGTAATTTCTTCCATCTTTATTATTATTGTTTCTGTTGCTTTTTGCTTATAATTGCGTCTTTAGTTTCTTAATCTACGCGCGCATCTTGTTGTGTGTAATCTCTCTGTGCTCTTCTCGGTACCTAATTTTTTTACGTTTTTAACTGCTGATTTTGTGGACTTCAATTGCAAAACCTTGTTCAATTTTAGGGTTTTCATTCTTCCTGTGACTAATTTTGGTTTAGCTTTTCTCTGGTGGGTTCTGGGACTGTTAGGGTTTCGGATATTTTGTTTCAGTTCTTATGTTTCAATGTTCAATTAAGACGAACCTTATGATAATTGAATAGTTTTTGTTTCTGCTAATAATTTTAGAACAGAGTCAATATTTAAGCAGTCTCCTTACCTAGAAAAAATGCTTAAACAATAGTTTTTTTTTTTTTTTTTTTTTTTCCCTTTTGACTTTATGTATGGATAAGAATCTGGTCTCTTCTTTGATGGTTTCAGTTGTACAGTTTTTGTAATTGTCATGTCTGATGATATTGTGTGTTTTACAATTGTTTGATTAACTCAGGAGAAAAAAAAATAAAAAAAAAATGGGTCAAGTTTTGGGTTGTGTTCAAGTTGATCAGTCAACTGTAGCAATCAAAGAGACATTTGGGAAATTCGACAATGTTCTTGAACCAGGTTGTCACTGTTTGCCATGGTGCTTGGGAAGTCAAATCGCTGGTCACCTTTCTTTACGTGTTCAACAGCTCGATGTACGCTGCGAGACAAAAACTAAGGTATCTTGAGTTTTGACACTTCCTCAATCTTATAATCTTATGTTTTTTTTGGTATATTGAATTGAAGGTTGTAATGATTTTTTGGATTACGTTGTTGTTTTTTTAGGATAATGTGTTTGTGACTGTTGTTGCTTCCATTCAATACCGTGCTTTAGCAGAGAGTGCTCAAGATGCTTTTTACAAACTTAGCAACACCAGGGAACAGATTCAAGCTTATGTCTTTGATGGTTTGTTTCAAATATCTTTACCCTATTTTTTTTATTGCTTCTTGATGTTGTTGTGTTTGCTTAATGATAACGAATCCACCATTTTTTTGCTTAGTGATCCGAGCAAGTGTACCTAAGCTGAATCTAGACTCAACCTTTGAGCAAAAGAATGACATTGCAAAAACCGTTGAGAGTGAGCTTGAGAAGGTAAACTAATTTCAGGCCATCTCCTTGAGTAGGATTTTGAAAGCATGACAGAAAACTAATATGTATAGATTCTTTCTGTTGTTGTGTATAATAGGCTATGTCACATTACGGGTATGAGATTGTTCAGACACTCATTGTTGATATCGAGCCTGATGTGCACGTCAAGAGGGCCATGAACGAGATCAACGCTGGTAACACTCAGTTGACGATATACAATTTTTTAGACTTTTATTTTCTTTGAAGCTTACAATGTTCTGTTCTGTATCTGTGGTAAACACAGCTTCTAGAATGAGAGAGGCGGCGAGTGAGAAGGCTGAAGCAGAGAAGATTCTGCAGATCAAGAGAGCTGAAGGAGAAGCTGAATCGAAATACCTTTCAGGTTTGGGTATAGCTCGTCAGAGACAAGCTATTGTGGACGGTCTGAGAAACAGCGTGCTCGCCTTCTCTGAGTCTGTTCCAGGGACATCTTCTAAAGACGTTATGGATATGGTTCTTGTCACTCAGTACTTTGACACATTGAAGGAAATTGGGGCGTCTTCAAAATCAAACTCGGTTTTCATACCGCACGGTCCAGGCGCTGTTAAGGACATTGCTTCACAGATCAGGGATGGTCTTCTTCAGGGTAAATCTGCTGAGTAGAGAGATCTTAAAGTACAAAAGCTTTTCATTGTTTTAGAGTTGTGTTGCTGCTACTTAGTTTATCTTTTGAAGTTTGGCTTTCTATTTTCAATTCTACAAGGATTCTTAGAAAATACTTATCGTTTGTGTCTAGTGTCTACTCTAGGCTTGTGGACAGTGGACTACCCTCTGTCTTGTGAAAAGGGTTTGGGCTTGAAAATATTTGACACACTTTGGGTTTGGGTTATGATGATGTCGTTTTCTTTTTCTTTTTCTTTTTCTAGAAAGGATTATTTTTAAATGACAAAAGTAAAAACATGAACTCTTGCGCTAGCTTGGATTAAGGTATATCACATTTTTACTATGGTTTCAGAATCCATGGTTGGTCTAACGAGCAATTTCTCATAAAACTGGTTTTCCACCTATGTGATCTATATAAATGTGGGCATATCTCATTATGGTATTTTCAAAATATTGGGATTGGACTGTTACCGTTAGACCGTTTTCCATCTACATTTCGAAAGAGCCAATTAGAACATAAAATATCTCATATTGATTGAGCTAAAAAAATCTTTGGACAATATAAAAAAATGTGACAATTATAATTTTTGAACTAGTTTTTAAGTTAAATTATACCACATTAAAAAAAAAGAGTGGTCCTTTGTCTCCATAAAAAATTCACAAAGTTGGAAGTCGATCTAAGCAAGCAAGCCAAAGTGTGAATTCTTAGGAACTGTTCTCATTCTCTAGGATTTTTCGTTCCGTGTTACATATATATATATATATATATATATATATATATATATATATTTTTTTTTTGCTGTTACCCAATTGTGAATCACCTACATAGTTAATTCTGATATCTTTGGTAGAATGATATAAGTCTAGTCAATTACAAAAAAAAAAAAAGCCTTTCACAAAAATATTCAAAAAATAATAATTAATTTGCTACAAAAGTGAAAAAAATATTGACCTATAATATTGCTAGTGGAGCTCATTATCATTTACCCATACACACGCATTATCTGTAATTTTTTTGATATAAATAGAATGTATTTATTCGTCTTTAATACACTACAACATCAATATATATTTCAGTAAAATTCAAAAGTCTTGTCTATTATTTCTACTCTCTTGCTTCTTTACATAAAAGTTTAATGTCATTCACGTTTTATTATTCACACATATATACATATACATATAACACAATTTAACTTCATAGAGAAAAAGGTAGCTACTTTTTAAATTTCTACGATAAAACAGAATCGAATTTATTTTCTCAATATATATCAAATTTACAGACTACGCAGAGAATAGAACACGAAAAGGCGGGACCCGTGCAAGCTCACGTGGCTTTTAAGTGATTATAATCTATTGTCGACGCCTCAACTCGAATCTCAATAAAGCAAAATCTTCCCTTTACACCAAAAACCAAAAGCTACAGTATTATTTATTTATTTCAACGACTGTTATTAACCTCTTCTTCTTCTTCACTTCAAAAAATATCTTCTTCCTCTCTCACTCGATCATGTCCACCGTTCCTATTGACCCTCTTCTTCACCATTCTCATCTTCGCCATAATTCTAGAATCTATCGTCCAACTAGAGGTTTTGTAACTCGCTCGTTGAATCTCCGTTCTCATTTCACTTCTAACAAGCTACACTCAATTGGAAGCAGCAGCGTTGGCTCCGGCGCGAGTTTAGGTTTTCGTAGCTCGAAGTATAGAAGGTCCGTCGCGATTCGTGCTAGGTCTTCCGATACTGCTGTCGTCGAAACCTCTCAATCTGATGATTTGGTTTTCAAGGAGAAATTTCCTGTTCAGCGAATCGAGAAGGTTTTCTCAGTCCCTGGACTTACTCACATTTGATGTTTTATTGGATTTGTAGTGCTTAGAGATCAGGAATTTGGAATGAGATTTGTTGCTGTAGAGGAATTATTTTGATTGGATTAAGTCTTTTCATATTGTTGTTAGTTGAGTCGGTTCATTGATTTGTAGATCGAGCTTAAGATCATAGGTTTTGATTTTTTGCTGAATCTAATGAGTTTGATTTCGATTTTGGGATTATTAGGAATTTTGATGAGGTTTTACATTTTCTGAGTGAGATTGTTGTTGTACAGGCTTAAGTAACTTACATAATTTGAATGAATATAGTTTTCATGCTATTTCTAGTTGAACAAAATTCAAAATTCATTGATTTGTGGATCATATGTTTTGGTTTGTGTGTGTGTGTGTGTGTGTGTGTGTATTTTTGATGAATTTTGAATGAGTTTGATTTCGATTTGGAACGATTAGGCGGAAGGAAAGATATATGTTCGATTGAAACAAGTGAAGGAGAAGAATTGGCAGATGAGTGTTGGATCTAGTCTTCCTGGAAAATGGATTATGCATTGGGGAGTTTCATATGTGGGTGATACTGGCAGGTCCTTCCACTTTTTTTTCATTTCCGTTTTCCTTTTCTATTACTTTATTTGGTTTCCAGGAAGTTTTTATTCTCTTGATGTTCTCTGCTTTTTAAATTTGGCAGTGAATGGGATCAACCTCCGGAAGATATGAGACCACCTGGTTCAATTGCCATCAAGGTACTAACTCTGCATTTTCACTTTTGGTTATTGTTACTTTGGATTCTTGTAACTCTTGTTTTTATGTTGAATCAGGATTATGCTATAGAGACACCTTTGAAGAAGTTATCTGAAGGAGATTCATTTTATGAAGTTACTATTAATTTGAATTTGGAAAGCTCAGTAGCAGCTCTCAATTTTGTTTTGAAGGTTCTGTTGCTTATCTCTTTGCAAGAAAGCTGATTATTCGTTCGTTTGTTCTTAGATGTGCATTTTTAATTTTGATGTGTTGTTTTCCAGGACGAAGAAACTGGGGCATGGTATCAGCACAAAGGGAGAGATTTTAAGGTTCCTCTTCTGGCCGATGTTCCTGATGATGGAAATTTGATTGGAGCAAAGAAAGGCTTTGGTAAATGGCCAGCTTTTTTGTATCTTTCAATGTGGACTACAGGTTTTGCATTCTTAACGGGAAGTTAGTATTGCAACAGACCTTGCTTTAATCTTCAAATCTGATTGAGACTTGTTTTCTCTTGGATTTCTAGGTGCCCTTGGGAAGCTCTCCAACATCCTTGTCAAAGCAGATCAACCTGGTGCAAAAGTTCAAGAAAATAGCAAGAGTTCATCTGATTCTACAAAAGAAAGAAAAGGTCTTGAAGAGTTTTATGAGGAGATGCCAATTAGTAAACATGTTGCTGACGATAACTCAGTCAGTGTAACTGCAAGGAAATGCCCTGAAACATCTAAGAACATTGTAACGATTGAAACTGATTTACCCGGTGATGTTACTGTGCACTGGGGAGTTTGCAAAAATGGCAGTAGAAAATGGGAAATTCCAGCTGAACCTTACCCTGAAGAAACAATTTTGTTTAGGAAAAAGGCATTACGCACTCGTTTACAGGTATGTGTAGAAGTATATTCCTTGGCGAGATTCAAATGTTCATATTTGAAAATCTGGCAATAATCACTTGTGTTGTTGTGCTCTCTAGTTTAAGTCTGTGAGATTCAAAATTAGTTCTTGGTTAGCACTTGGCCATGTTGGCAGCAGTCCAAGCATTATTGCTGGCCTAGACTTTAACTTAGCATGAGGGTGTTTAGCAACACAATGCACTCGGTTCTTTGTTTTTTGCACCTTGGTAGACATTTCTTGTGGATTGCGTATCTTCACCAAGGGTGAATGCCATTACTATGTCTTTCCTGCTGCTTCCAGATATTTTTGTGGGCACCAAAGAATCTAAATTTTTTGTTTACCTTTCATGTTAGAAACAATTTATGTTTCTGCCAGTGACATTATCTAAGTGTTTATGAATATGAACATTTGCAGCGAAAAGACGACGGAAATGGATCATTTGGATCATTCTCTCTGGATGGAAAGCTTGAAGGATTATGTTTTGTTCTTAAGTTAAATGAAAATAATACTTGGCTAAATAATAGGGGCGAAGACTTCTATGTCCCTTTCTCTACTTCAAGTAGCTTGTCCGTTGAAACTGAAAGTGCTCAAGTGAGTGGAAACACACCAGAAGCAAAACAAGAAGTGATCGATACTGCAGCTACTGATGAAATCATCACTGAGATAAGGAACTTGGCAATTGACATTTCCTCTCATAAGAATCAGAAGACAAAAGTAAAAGAAGTGCAAGAAAACATTCTTCAGGAAATTGAGAAACTTGCTGCGGAGGCATATAGCATATTTAGAAGCACAACTCCAAGTTTTTCTGAGGCAAGTGTTTTAGAAGCAGAGGCTGAAAAGCCTGAAATTAAAATCTCTTCCGGAACTGGCTCGGGATTTGAGATATTATGCCAGGGATTCAACTGGGAATCCCATAAATCTGGGAGATGGTACTTGGAACTTAAAGAAAAAGCCGATGAGTTAGCTAAACTTGGATTCACTGTTCTGTGGTTACCTCCTCCTACAGAATCTGTTTCACCTGAAGGGTACATGCCTAAAGACCTGTATAACTTGAATTCCAGGTGAGCACTGCAATTTTACCTGACTGTCTATCGTTGCCTTAGTTGCTTAAAAATTTGTCACGAATCTGGATTGTTCAATCTTCAAGTGGGATTAGATGAACTTCTGGTTGAATACTGTTTTAGTTGTCTTACATTCATGATCAGCCATGAGTGGAAATGTTATTTTCTTAGGAGATCAACAATTTTTACGACAGTTGCATGATGCAGTGGTAGTTTGTATCAAATGAGAAAATAACATGTATCTGAAATACTTGTTTTTGTTGCAAACTTTCAGATATGGAACTATTGATGAGCTAAAAGATACAGTGAGGAAATTTCACGAGGTTGGGATCAAAGTATTGGGCGATGCTGTTTTGAATCACCGATGTGCGCACTTCAAGAATCAAAATGGTGTATGGAATCTATTTGGAGGACGTCTGAACTGGGACGATAGGGCAGTAGTTGCAGATGACCCTCATTTTCAGGTACATTTTTCCTTTCTTGGGATTTAAAATAAATAGAACTTTGATCTTTTAGCATAGAACCAAAATACAGGCAAAGTCTTTGATAGAAAATTTATTAATTACGGCTAATGTTTTTGAGGGAGATTAAGGTGCTTATGATCTCTATTATCTTACTGATACAATCAATTAATTCATTGATTCAGGGTAGAGGAAACAAGAGCAGTGGAGATAATTTCCATGCTGCTCCAAACATAGATCATTCGCAAGACTTTGTTAGGAAGGATATCAAGGAATGGCTATGCTGGATGAGGTTAGTTCCCCTGTGTTGTCTTTAATCTCTGCTAACTTGTTTGGTTGTCTGATTTCGTTCGCTATTTCGATTCACCTGCAGAGAAGAAGTTGGGTATGATGGATGGAGGCTTGATTTCGTAAGAGGGTTTTGGGGAGGTTATGTCAAAGACTATATGGATGCTAGCAAACCGTACTTTGCGGTTGGTGAATATTGGGATTCCCTTAGTTACACGTATGGAGAAATGGACTACAATCAAGATGCACATCGTCAAAGGATTGTTGACTGGATTAATGCAACTAGTGGAGCTGCTGGTGCATTCGATGTCACAACCAAAGGAATTCTTCACACGGTACTTTAATAATATCCATCTTGTAGCGTAGTTTGATTCAAGATTGGGTTTGAATGTAAATGAGATCTTGTAAGTTTTTTTGTGCGTAGGCGCTTCAAAAATGTGAGTATTGGAGACTCTCAGATCCAAAAGGGAAGCCTCCAGGTGTAGTTGGATGGTGGCCTTCTCGTGCTGTAACATTCATAGAGAATCATGACACTGGCTCAACTCAGGTTTTTGTTTCTCACCATTTTAGTTACCACCAAGTTTCTATTTAAACCGTCTTAACGGGTTTTTTTCTCCATTTTTTTTTTAAGGGTCACTGGAGATTTCCGGGAGGGAAGGAAATGCAAGGATATGCTTATATCCTGACTCATCCAGGAACACCAGCAATTTTCTTCGACCATATCTTCTCAGATTACCATTCTGAGATCGCTTCGCTTCTTTCTCTCAGGAACAAACAAAAGATCCATTGTCGTAGTGAGGTAAAAGTAGTTTCAAGAACTTACAGTTTTACGAAATTTCGACAGATCTTAAACCAGCCTCCTTTGTTTTCTTGTTTTTTTGGGAATTATAAAGGTGAAAATAGACAAAGTGGAGAGAGATGTGTATGCAGCTATAATAGATGGAAAGATTGCAATGAAGATCGGACCAGGGCATTACGAACCACCAAACGGATCTAAAAACTGGTCTCTAGCCGTTGAAGGCAGAGACTACAAGGTGTGGGAAACATCTTAAGAAGCAGGTAAATTTGATATGCGTGAGTAGTACATAAGAATGTTTCAGGATTAAGAGCATGTCTGGGGAAAAATCTTATATATATATATATATTTCAGAAATAAGCTTACCTCAAAATGTGATGTAGGTGGGGACTAAAACCAGGTTTAAGATTTGTCCCAATTTTTACAATACTGAAAACATATTCATATCGTTGTATCAATATTCTGGATGCTTGCAAGTGTATACATATATATTTTTAAGAATATGTGTTAAGGTGAATTAAGTAGTCAAGAAGATATATTTGGTCACCGTCCTAATCTTGTTTCTTTTAGTTCTGTCTTCCAAAGCCTAAATGGGTGATTCCTTAACGAGTCAGTACGACTCCACAAGGAACATTTATTAGAAAGATTGACTATAGAACTTGGTCCGCATTGTCATGTTAATGTGGTAAAATGGATTGCAATTGCGGTTGATCGTAGGGTTTGCGTACTATGGTTTAATCATAGTGGTCCGTAGAACCTACTAGCTTTCACAATGGCCTTTAAATATATGATCTCTGTCTTTGAAACAAAGCTTTTGTGGATGTTTCTTCTCCGGTCTGCCTACCATCCCTCAAATCAAATGTCGTGACCTTGTCTATGTGGTATACAAAGATGAATATTCTCTTGTTTGGCTCTTATCGAGTTGTCATATTCTCGAACATTTTGAATGTGGAGCGACATAGCCATAGACAATGTGACAAAGTTTAGTGTAAAAGTGCCATCTCTATAGAGACTTTACTGTATAATAATGTTGAAACCAAGGGTACTCAACGAAGGTGTAGAAGATATTTGAGGATCTTTGGTCATATATTCCGCGATGGAGTATGTATATTTGGTCGTATGCGAATTAAATATTATTATTACATATTTGTAGATATTTGTGTTACACATTATTTCTTAAATCTCATGACAAGACAAAGTATACACGTTTAAACATGCATAGAAATTAAATCGATGAGATAGTTTGTTTATCCTTCATAACACTCACACATATAGTGCTTGGTATAGCCTTGACAAGAACCACCCATATGACCTAGATTCGAACAGTAAATAGCACACTTCGAGCCTATATCCTCGCCGTTTGGGTCTGGGCATTTTCTGCCCGTTGGAATTTGTGCTTCTCCAACGTCTATCAGTTTATTAAAAAAAAAAAAAGAAAAAAAAAAAGAGAAATCTGTCAGTTTACGTTAAGCTAAAAATAACGGTTTTAGTTGTTATAAAATAAGAAATGATATTTTCTGTATATGATACAGGCGAACACATCAAACTTTGGATGTATAATGTATGCTAATGCTATGAAATTTAAATTAGTTATGTATCATATTGTAGAGTGAATTTAAATGAAAATAAAATGTCAGAGAAACTGATCACCTGAGCTTGAGAGAACACATAGGCAAAGAATGAAAAAGAATGAGACTTTGTTAAATGCCATTTTTTTGGTTTTTTTTTGAAGCTTTTTCTCTAACAAACTATAATACTATATGAATTTAACAAGGGAGGAGACTCTGTCAGACCCGGAATAAGTTTGAAGAGTTTTTTGGATTCTATATATATAGTACATTTTTCAAATCAATATAAGTATTTTATGTTAAAAATGATGTTTTCACAGCAAATAGAAATATATCTTATATTTTAATTACTAGCATGCATTGAATCTTTGACTGTGAATGGTTGCATATTGTCCATTGACTGCGTTATAAATACATGTAGGCCTGGGCAAAATATCCGAACCCGAGTACCCGATCCGAATCCGACCCGAAAAAATCAACCCGAATCCGAATCCGAAATATTAAAATATCCGAACGGGTACTAAACTTCAAAACCCAAAAACCCGAACCCGAATCCGATCCGAACCGAAACCCGAACATGTACCGAACATACCCGAAATATATGTACATATTAATATATTATTAGTAATAATTATACTTGTAATAAGACAAATGCTTAAATATTCATGATTTTTGGATATTTTAAATTTATTTTGAGTATATTTAGTTGTTTTTTTTGTAGATTTGGGTAATAATACTTGTATTTTTTTTAGAATTTTGGATATTTTCAAGTAATTTAGTAGATTTACATTCAATTTTTTTTGTTTTTTTGATATTCGGGTAAACCCGAACCGAACCCGAACCCGACCAATTCCGAACCGAACCCGACCCGAAGTTTTCTAATACCCGAACGGATAAAAAATTTGTAAATCCGAAAAACCCAAACCCGAAAATTCTGACCCGAACCCGATCCGAATATCCGAACGTCCAGGCCTAAATACATGTCATGACTCGGATTTACTAAAGGCACTTTTTTTTTTTTGGTTAAAGTGTTCGTGCACACTTCAAATAGTAAAAACATGCATGACGGGAAATTACAATTAAAAGTCATAAATTTGAGAATGACTTTTAGAAAAAGCCATTTGTTAGTCAAACATCGAAAAATTTACTTTAACTGCTTTTTTATTTTGTAAAATGACTATTTTATCTTTTTGATCGGCTACTTTTTTTTTAAAGAATCTGTTTTTATTTTGTTCATGAGTTTTCGTAGATAAATATTTGTTATGTGTTTTGTCCACGAGCTAAATATGTTTGGATTACTAAAAATTTATGTTTGAGATTCAATTTATAATGTAGAGTTAGGGTTTAAGGTTTATAGTTTATTGTTAAAAATTTATGGTTTAGAATTTAAGATTTAAGGTTTAGTGTTTAGAATTTAACGTTTAGGGTTTATAGTTTAGGATTTAATGTTAAGTGTTCAGAATTTAACGTTTAGGATTTAGGGATTTGGGTTTATGGTTTAGAGTTTAAGGGTTTATGGTTTAGATTTTAAGGTTTAGAGTTTAGGAATTAACGTTTAGGGTTTAAGTTTTAGGATTTAGGAGTTATGTTTTGTCCATGAAAAAAATTATGATTCCGTGTACCAAATAATGCGTTCGTGTACCAAAATTATGTGTTAGTGCACCAATATTTTTTTTAAGCAGATAAGGATAAATTTGTCAAAAAAATTTCGCTTTAAGACTTATGCTTATTTTCTAAATTTCTTAAATTTTGCATGGTTTCTCCTCTCTTATTCGTTATTAGTGAGTTCGCGTTTCGACCGATGTTATAGGCCTGTCGGATCCGAGTCTGAAAGCACAGTTGTGAGACAAATCATACAATATCAATCTAAAAGGTCTTTTTTATTCTTTTTTGTTTTTGGGTTCAACTGTCAATCTAAAAAGTAAGGTAGCATTAGTTAAAATAACAAACAATTGACTTAGCCATTATGATCAAGGATTATGCGATAGATTCTGGTGCACGATGCGAGATAGATCATTCAGTCATTGACTATAAGGTCATTATTGTGGTAATATAAAAGTATTTTTCTGCATATTATTAATTATATATTTCAACTAGCTAGATATAATATCACTAGATTGTAATGACATCATGTATATGTTAGACTAGTTACCGGATCCTGCGCTCCTTTTCAAATTCAATGCATATAAATTAAATTTATTTATCAAAAATAATATTCAAATTGACAAAATTTTGAGACTCTTATTCTTCTCTAAAATGCATTATATTCCTTATATTTCATCGAAAATGACTTGGAAGATAGCAGAATTTTCCGTATACAACTATTTCTTTAAATTTGACGGCAGGAAAATCCATTTTTTTATTTTTTTTCTGTTTTCTATATACATATATTATTTTTAATTGTGATTTTGTTACTAATTTGAACATCACATAAACATCATTTTAGTGTCTTCCAAATTTCCACGTGTTTGTTCCTTAATTATATTCACCGGAATCACACCAAAAAATTAGGTTGAGTCCACTGAATGGTAACACATTGACAATATCAGTACAAACATTCAGGCTATATGCAAATTTTGGTCTACTTATGACTAATATTATTAGTTTTTGAGTAATAATGACTGAAAAAGGTAGTGAAAACATATAAATATCGAAATAAAATAAGCATGTAAACTGTAGCATTTTTATATAACTATTTGGCACGTACGCCATATTTTACGGTTTGATTTGAAATTCAGAATGTCTGAAATTTCCGTGAAAAACAGTTATCAGAATTGAATATAAACAATGCCATTTTAATATAATTAATTGGCATGTACAGCATCATTATATGGTTAAAAACTCTGCTAAATGTTCACTAGGAAAAAAATATCCGATTAATCTCCACCTAATAAAAAATGACTACTCGTTATTTTTATTATCATTCAACGAGGAGGGCAGCCTTAAATCTAATATACTTCAATAACTACTTATTTTTATGCTTCCAAAACTGAAATTTGTTGCATGATGTACTCATAACATTGATGTAACTGTTCATTATTATTTCATAACATGAAATTAGTCAACTAAACCAACTGTTCAACGAAATCAAACAGCTGCAAATTGATGATGTGTCATCTTCTCATTGGATGGGGATACAGAATAGACCCCAACGCATCCCAATAGCGCTGTCACACTACTTAACACGCATTGTACGTCTGAAAATTTCTTGACAAATGCACTCAACTCATGCAATATGTGATATGTCCATTGGCGCTAGACAAACTATTTTTGCTTTGGTCAGTCATTTGCTTTAATCGGATTTGTTAATATTCGTCAAAAACGAAATAAATTACAGATTTTAAAATTTGAAATAGTATATAATATCTGTTCAATTTGTGAATATAAATATACGAATTTATTTAAACATAAATAGAACATATAAATTATATTGTATATATATGTATATGTATATATCGTATATTTTAAGATAATTTATTTACAGAAATCAAATACTAAAAGCTAGTAACTTGTATAGCTAAGACCACCTCCAACGGATATTTTTTTAGGGGATCTTAACTTAAAAAAAAAAAAAATCACAAAACAGTACAGATTGGTGTCTCTACGCAGACACGGAAGACACCCAAAAAATCTACAATCTGGCAATTTGTTACTTAGTGGTGGGACCCAATAATTATATATTATTAAATTTAACATTAATTAATTTTAAAGACACCCACTGATAGTATTAACGATAATGATGCTCTAAGAAGTATAAACATATATATTCTGTCTCTACGACTCTACCCATACACAGTCTTTAAAGACCGATTACACAATTCATTTTAAAATATATCAGGCTTTATACTGAAAAATGGTCTTATTTCATTGCATTTTGAACAAAATTCCTTAATAGAAACCGTAGAATGCAAAAAATTAATACAATACAATTAGAATCTGTCGTTCTAGAAGATCCAATCTGGAGATAGATAGGAGAGAAGTGGATCAAATTTTAGGAATGTCTAAATTTCCGAACCGCAATTTGATCAATTGATGTACAAACCTGCATGCATGTATAAAGAATTGACTAGAAAGAAAAAAGAGAAATATTGTTTCTTTTTTTTTGATAAAGAAATATTATTTCTTGTTTCTTGGCTCTAGATGATTATGTCATATCGAATAACTAGAATGATCCAGTACATGCCAAAATAAAACACTTGTTTAAGTTACCTAATTATGAACTATATAGTATGGTTTAATTATGATGCAAATTAGAAAATGCTGAAATATTACAAAGTATTATTTGTAAAAGTTACATTTGGACTGCAATACAATTTGATATTTCTTTTCTAATTACGAGCATAATTATAATAACATGGTAGACATTATATTATTATAGAATGAGTCGTCGGTTCGGGATCATTCAAGAATAGAGACGGAGCTGGTAACATAGTGGTGATAACTTTATTAAAAAAAAAAAAAAAAAAAAACCATAGTGGTGATAACCAATATAAACAATCTTTTAAGTCTATACCTCCTCTTATTAAAATCCAAAGTCAAAGTCTGTAGGCTTTGGCTCGCTATAAAAACCTACTTATAAAAAAATAAAGAAGATTATACGTTATCTTTTATCTTTTCTTTTTTTTAATCTTGCAAAGAAGAAAAACAAAAAGAGCAGATCCAATTGCTCTCGAGATTGCATCTGAATCATAATATATAGCATGATCAAAGAAGAGACCAATTCATCTATCCATCCTTTAGATGGTGTTATGGCAGAATATGACAAGGTAAAACGAAAAACTGTTTCTTTGATTTAAAAGTTTAATTAAATTTACAGATTTCTCTAATTAACTCTTTGTTATTGTTTTCAATCTCCTTCTGCTGTTTCAATCGGTGAGAATTACTCTCATGTTCATATATCTATTTATGCATATCTTTCTTACGTTTGTGAATTATGACTGAAATTATACATATTTACTGCATCGAATAAAAGTCAACCTGGTTGTTTCGGAAATTCATTGTCATGTTTTGTATAAACATAGACCACAAATAATAATAAATATGTTTTTATCAGCTATTCAAATTAAACCGGGTCGGTTATGCTTGAATATTTGCTCAAGGAGACCCAGATTTTATCCGGTACTAGAAATTCATGTATTCAAAAAATTCGCATTGGAAACAAGTAACTAAGATCCGCTCTAGCCTGTAATTACTATAGGTTGGCTACTAATTTTTGTTTTTTGCATTCGTTCTCTGTTTACCCCAATATTACTATTTAATTTTTCTGTGTTGTTAAAAAATACTTAGATAAATGTAAACACATGTAAGGAAGGTGAATGAATATAAATGTTTATACATGTTTACAGGAAGAGGAGCTTGATGCAACAAAAGCAAAGGTGGAGAAAGTTAAGGAAGAAAACGAGAAGTTAAAGCTCTTACTCTCTACGATTCTTAGTGATTACAACTCTCTTCAAATGCATGTTTCCAAGGTTCTTCGACAACAACATGGAGCTTCTACGGAGCTAGACATTGTTAGTCAAGACAAACATTACGATTTCGGTGTAGATATATCTCTTAGGCTTGGAAGATCAGAACTGAAGATCTACAAAAAAGAAGAAAAAGTGGACAAGATTTCTCATGAGAACGAGGAGGTGTTAGAAAAGAAAAGATCTGCAGTGGGTTTAGGAATTCAGATTAAAAGTGATGAAACATCGAAATTAGATAATCTATGTAGACACTTTAAGAATGCAAACGGAGAGAATAAATCATGTGTATCTTTGAGGAAAGAAGTCAAAACGGCTAGAACTGAAGATCAACAAGAGGCTTTGGAAGATCATGAGCAAACAGGTTTGAAGAAAACTAGGGTTTGCGTGAAAGCATCATGTGAAGACCCATCGGTACGTACTACGTACCAAACGATGCATTACATACATATGTTTCATTAGCATGTAACATCTAATCTAATTTGTTGATCATAATGCTATACTTTATATATGTAAATGTATAGATAAATGACGGTTGCCAATGGAGAAAATACGGTCAAAAGACTGCAAAAGCCAATCCTCTTCCACGAGCTTATTACCGCTGCTCCATGTCGTCAACGTGTCCCGTCAGAAAACAGGTATAATACATTTTACTATTCCAAAATCCAAAATTCGAACTTGACTGTATCTAGTAAAATGTGGAATCCACAATATATATAAAAACATGAATTAAGGGCGTGATATTAGCATTAAAGTTCATGCTGAAAATTACATTGATCCACCATATTTGGCATAATTCTTTTCATTCCTTTTGTCTAGAGTAAAAAAAAATTATTGGAAAAAGGAAAATACTTTGATAACAAAAAAGTAACTACTCCGAATATGAGGAGTCCAAAACAATTTGTTCTAAAAGCTGGTTTACTCCAAAAACTTACCCAAAATATATTTTATTATCAAATTAATTTTGAGTTGAAAACCATAATTCTGAAACACAATGTGTCTATAGGTGCAAAGATGCGGAGAAGATGATACATCCGCTTTAATGACAACATACGAAGGAAACCACGACCATCCTCTTCCCATGGAAGCAACCCACATGGCCGCCGGAACTTCAGCCGCCGCCTCCTTATTACAATCAGGCTCCTCCTCCTCCGCGAGTCTAAGCTACTTCTTCCCTTTCCACCACTTCTCTGTCTCCACCACTAACTCTCACCCCACCGTAACACTGGACCTCACACGACCAAACTACTCCAATCAGTTACCAAACTACCCTCTATCTTCCTCATCATCTCTCAGTCTCAACTTCTCCTCCTCTAATCCTCCTCCACCATCATCACACGGCCACACCTTGAACTTCAGTGGCTTGAGTACAGATGCATTAATGGCCCGTTTATCACATCGAACCAGACTTTCATCTGGACAGGAGTAACCGTATCGGTAAGGTATACATACATGTCGCGGAAGTAATTAATTTTCCGTTTTGTTTTGTCATTCATTTGTTTTTCAGCCTCTGAAAGAGAGATTTTGTTTAGCATGGTATACAAATTTCATATATACTTGTAGATATCCAAGTGTTTAAATAACTGGATTACTAATCATATCATGGATTATGCATATGAAACTTTTGTAAATACATTTTGTTCTACACAATAATTTGCTACACAAAATATATTTGATTAAATTTAAAAGTTCGAAATATAATGTCAAATATATTTTGGTTATTTAGGTAGGTAGATCTAATATATTGTTTGAACATATATAAAGTAATGCAGATTGGCCATGATATTTGGTGGGCCAAGCCAAATAAAAATATAATTCTATGAATTACTCCCTCTGTTCCAAATTAATAGATGTTTTGCCTAAAAGCACACATATTAAGAAACCTATTTTTTTTTACAAAATTATCATTTAATGTTTTATTTAAAATTTATTTAGCCAATCAAAATGTAAAGTTTGCATAAAAACTAACAAAACATCTAATAAAATGGAACAAGAAAAATGACTCAAAACTTCTATTAATTTGGAACGGAGGGAGTAATAAGTTAAAAAAATATTGGTAATTTGGTAATACGAGGAAGAAAAGAATCAAATCCTCAATCTATTAGAGCATGATTAGTGGGAGTCTCTCATAGAGTCTCTCACCAATTAAAAAAATAAAAATTAATAAAATATATGAGAGAGAATAAAATGAGTCTCTCATTTGAAAGACTCTGAAAACCCTTCTAGAGACTCATTTGTCACCTGTATTCACATAATTGGTTATGAATTTTCATTAAAATTTAAAACTTAAATAAAAAATTAAATTATACAAAATCTATTAAAATAATACTCTCTCTATTTCATAATATAAGTCGTTTTAGAAGTTTTGTTTTGTTTCAAAATATAAGACGTTTTCATATTTCTAGATACTTTTTTATTTTATTGAATATTGTGTGACCAATAATGATCTACTGTTTTTCTTTTAATTGGTTGATTTGTTTTTTTCTATATACTAAGTAATATTTTTAAAATTAAAAAGTAATTTCTTAATATAGGTGCTTCAAGCCAAAACGACTTATATTTTGAAACGGAGAGAGTATAAATGAGAGACTCATAGATGTTATCCCTACTGCTGCTGATGCTATTTCCGTAGTCAATCCTATTTCCGATAGGAGTAGATAACAATCAACTCTTCCAAGTTCCAATGACAATTTTAGAAATTAATGGTCAATTTTTTTACTTATTATATGAAAAGTCGCAAGCAGAGGCTTGATCCACTTGTATTTAAAGTCGGTCTTGAATAATGACTACGATAGCACAAAGGTAGAGAAAAAGGGAATGTGATCGTCACACGGATCGATGAAAACATGGTCCTTCACTTTTTTTCAGTTATTGTGTGAAACCGTATGCTTTTATAAGAGAAAAAATACTAGCATGTTGTTTTGTTTGGCGGAAAACAATGATCATATAAAAAAAAGTATAAACATCTGATAAAATTAAAATATCATGTTATTTGGAAATAGTGATCGTGTAATTTTATGATACTGAAGATGTGTTATATTTTGAACACAAAACATTTACTAATTTGTGTATCAAGATGTAAAGTTGTTTACTTAAAATGAAAAAAAAAAAAAAACAAGTATCAAGTATAGTAAAATCCTTTACCATGATTTTCTTATATAATTTTAGTATGTTTTCCCTTTTTAAATAATATTTTGATCGATTTAATCAAAATTGAAATAACTATCCTCGTGAAAGTTAAATAAAACATCAACTTTTTCACCGCTGGCATGGCACGACTCCATTGTGGGCTCAGGCCCAGATCAACAGTTACGATCTCCTTATCTCACTCTTAAAAATTCGGCCCATCCGATCCGAGTCAGAGGCTCCGATTGTAGCGCTGTTAAAACTCTTTGACACACGACCACCTTAATCTAACGCCACGTGTCAATACACACACAAGTGAGCACTTTACTAGGGGCGCCCGTAACCGCCAAGAAAAAAAAAAAAAACCGAAACCAAAGATTCCAACTCCGACACGTCGCTTATCCGACCACGAAACTCACCACTCTTTCAATTTCTCTCAAGCAAAAAGCTATAATTTTTTTTTTTTTCCTGGGATTTTCTCGTTTCCAATCTGAATTCACCATAGATTGCTTTAAAAATCTTCAATTGAAAATCGATCTCTAATCCACAAACGGTATCAAGATATGGCGGGAAGTGAAGCTGTAGATAAAGAGATAAGATCAACGGTTTCAAGCTGCGAGGCATATTTCGAGAAAGTACAATCGAGAAAAAATCTTCCCAAATCTCTTCAAGAAACCCTAAACTCTGCTTTCGCCGGAATTCCGGTCTCCTCCTTCCCTCAAGTCCCCGGCGGCAAAGGTAAAAATCGAGAGATCATGGATGAGTGTGATTGTAATAATTAGCAATGATTCTGATTTTTTTTTTTTTTTTTTAATCACAACAGTGATTGAGATTCCAGCGGAAACACCTGTTTCAGAAGCAGTAAAGATTCTATCAGACAGCAAGATTCTATCAGCACCTGTAATAAACACAGATCACGAGACTTCTTTAGATTGGAGAGACAGATACTTAGGAATCATTGATTACTCTTCAATCATCTTATGGGTATTAGAAAGTGCTGAACTTGCTGCAATCACATTATCCGCCACGTCAGCAACCGCTGCTGGTGTTAGTGCAGGAGCTGTTGGAGCTCTTGGTGCTGCAGCGTTAGGCGTAACTGGTCCAGTTGCTGCAGCGGGACTAGCGGCTGCTGCGGTTGGAGCCGCGGTTGCTGGTGGTCTTGCAGCTGATCGTGGGGTTGGGAAAGATGCTGCAACTGCTGCTGATAATTTAGGAAAAGATTTTTATCAAGTCATTCTTAAAGAAGAGCCTTTTAAATCAACCACTGTAAGGGTTTTTTTTTTTTAAATGAATCGTAAAATGTCGAATTTGTAATCGTGATTTTGATTTTTGTATGTTTTTGTTTTTCAGGTTAGAACGATACTTAAGTCGTTTAGATGGGCTCCGTTTCTTCCTGTTTCTACAGAGAGTTCAATGTTGAGTGTATTGTTGCTACTTTCGAAATACCGGTTAAGAAATGTACCGGTTATTAAATCAGGAGAACCGGATATCAAGAACTATATTACTCAATCTGCAGTTGTTCAAGGTCTTGAAGGTTGTGAAGGCAGAGATTGGTTTGATCATATTTCCGCTCTTCCGATTTCAGATCTCGGCCTCCCTTTCATGTCACCCAACGAGGTAACAAAACTAACTCTATTCACTCGACATTTTCACGGCGGTTCGATGAAACTGAACTTATTGGGTTTAGGTTATTAGCATTGAGAGTGAAGAACTTATTCTTGAAGCATTTAAACGAATGAGAGACAACAATATTGGTGGTCTTCCTGTAATCGAAGGGTCCAATAAAAAGATTGTTGGAAACATAAGCATGAGAGACATTAGATATTTGCTACTACAACCTGAAGTCTTCTCTAATTTCAGGTTTATATTTACTCACTTAATTCTCATTATGACTTCTTGTTACAATGACTAAATTACCTCTCTGTTTTCGGATAAAGACATCTTACGGTGAAGCGTTTCGCGACAAAGATTGCTACCGCGGGAGAGGAATATGGATTAGCGATTCCTGCGATAACGTGTAGGCCTGATTCGACTTTAGGGAGTGTTATAAACAGTTTGGCTTCGAGGTCGGTTCATCGGGTTTATGTAGCGGCTGGAGATGAGAATGAGCTTTATGGAGTTATTACACTGAGGGATGTGATCTCTTGTTTCGTATCAGAACCTCCAAACTACTTTGAGAACTGTTTGGGATTCTCGGTTAAAGAAATGCTTAACCGATGATCTCTTATCTCTCAGCTTTTTGTTTTGTCTTTGTTTGTTTGTTTTGTTCTTTCTTGGTTTAGATTCTGAACTTGTTGTTTTTATATCTAATTTTTAGCCTTTTTGAATTTTAAAGTTGTGTTATTTATAATTTTATCTTTAGAAAATGCTTTTGAAGTTGGAACATTAGATAAAAATGGATTAGGATGTCATTTTCCATCGAACAAGCAGTACATGAGTGTACCAAATTGGTTTTGATGTAAAATAGTTGTGGCGAAAACTTGGAGTTTTTTTTTTGTTTTTTCACTCTAAATTAAATTTCACAAAAAAATAGTAAAAAACAATTTGGAATTTTAATATTGGGTTCCACAGTACAACTTCAAAAGAAGATGTGCAATCTTGAAAATACATAAGACTTATCCAACCAAAATCAATCCAATAAACCGGCCTCCTAAAAAGTGAGACTCACCTAGAACAATAACAATTTTTTATCTTTGAGTTTGCCCAAACGTTTGAGATAAAACTAAAGAAAATTACAAGATTTTGTTCTGTTCATTTTAAATCACAAGCTTATTAGAACTCTTGTTCTTACTTTAACGTGGCTCCTCCTTATAAAATTGAGCACAACCAACTCTAGAATGATCTAACTAAGAAACTGAGTCATTAATTTATGATAAGATCAATCACGTTACGTACTTTTATTCTACATGAAAACTGAAAAGGTCATAACTTACCTGACCCATTGAAGAACCACTTGATAATTTATAAAACCTTTCGATGCCAAATGCCACCTAGAGTCCCCCCAAACACTTCAGTGTTCATTCAATTGATTTATGGGACAACCAAACCAAGTATGAACAATGAAGCGTTTAAGGGAACTCAAGGGGACATTTGACTCTACATATGATGATCTCTTTTGCTTACTGACCTTATTAACAACCCAAACTACATATATTTATATATACTTCTTCATGTTTGTTTTTTTATCCTTTTTTCCAATGGAATTTGTTTAGGAAGGGACCATAGATTCTATGTTCTCCATTTTATACCAAAACATGCGGAAATGTGAAGATGAACCAAGTCGGAATTTGGGGAATAAGCAGTCATAGAGAATATTTATATCGCCATCAGTTTCCTACAGAAACACATTCTTCATAATCAGTCGTAATGCAGCCGCTTGATTCTAGAAACACAACTCAAACGATTATACTAACGATGGATTTTTATTAGTATATGTTAATTTTTTTTAATGTTAAATTTAGCAAACGACTATCGCGAAATTATTTTGGAGATAAGCAATTATGATTAGTGCCATCATGCAAACCCTTAGTAATTGTGGACGGCTTTTTCTTTTTTTGGGTCAAACAGTAACTATGAACGACTTGGTTCATCTTCACATTAGATAATTTTCTTATATAAATAAATTTCACGAAACATACAGGGTGTTATTGGATTGAGATTTATGTATACTTGTAATGATTATTAAGTTTGTAGAATTTAAGAAATTTTTATAAATCTCATCGAAAGTCTCTAAGAATATCGTCCTAACATGTAATATTTAGAAAGTCTATAAACATTGTTTCAGATGAACAAAAAATTTCAAAATCAATCAACCAATAACACTAAACTTTAATAATCTTTAGTCCAATCTAAAAATTAGTTAAAAATTTTATTAATCCAATAATGCATGATTCTTAACAACTTTTTATGAATATTGAACCAATAATATATGACTTTAATAAATTCTTTGTAATTTAAGATTGAATGACACTAAACTTTTAAAAAATTATATAACTCTTTAAAAATAACAAAACCAATAACACCTCCTTAATTTATTGCTGTTCTTTTACCGTTTCTCAATAGAATCACAGTAAATTTAATATATATATATATATATGGAATCAATATTGTTAATTTTTTTTAAAAACAAAAACAAAAATCGAAGGAGCAGTAGTCTATATGCGCACAAACTGAGAAAAGAAACAGAATACTTTCATCAGTTCATGAGTGCATTTGCATGTATGTGAGTGTAATATTCATTTTTTTGGCATCTATGCGTGTATAAACGTCCTTTTTATCTTGCAAAAAGCTGAAAAGAAAAATGATTTTATGCGCTCTTCTTGAAATATTTTGATTCCTGCCTTCACCTAAAGCCCTTAACCTGAATTTACGTCTAAGTTCACAATGCTTCCAACCGTATATATAGAAACGCCAATCCCTCCAGTTTATTTCAAACCATAATCATCTTGTAAACCTAATTTACATATTTCACCAAAATATACATACAATACATTTTTGGTTGGATTGGATGTTTCCTAGAGTTCCTCTGGGACCTGAAACAAATAGTATTCAATTTTATATCAAATAGTATTCTACTGAAGTGTTTGGGGGAACTCCTGGACTCGTTCGGTATTCAGTTCATTAGACTATTGATTTGGTGTTAAAATAAGGTAAGGGATTAAATATAGAGTATTGAATTGATATTATTATCTTATACTGCTTTTATTTGTTTTTTTTTCTCTTCCCTTCTCAGGTTCGTCGGTTCACTGTTACTTAATCACTATATATACATTTTGTCAATATATAGGAGACTTGTTGAGTTGTGAACTTATTTTTTTCTTTTTATGAGGTTGTGAAGACCCGACGACATATATCGAATATCCTTATCATAAAGGTTCTAGAGATGTATATATAGATTAATTAACACACATGAGGTTTTTGTAAGAGATGAAAATACAACAGACACGAATACTTAGCAACCGCATTTCTAAGAAAGAAGAGCCATTGATGATCTTAATCAGGGGTTGACGCTGCAGTACATCTCGAAAAGATCTTCGCTTGATTTCTTGAGAGGATTGGGGTATGACTCGTAGAAGTTCAAGAGGCCGGCGTGCTCGAAAGGCTTGTAGCGAAGGGGATGTTGATCATCAACAAGCTCCTCCGGCGTACGGATGGTTCCTTTGTAGAAGGAGAAAAGCCCTACAGAGTAACGAATCTCATCTGCGTCCATCACTACCTTGTGGTAACATGGCTTTATCCTATCGTTACTCCACGCCTTCACCACCACATCAACCACACAAAAATCAACCCACAATTCAATCAGTTTCGAGTTTAATGTTTGATTTGGTTCAGAACTCACCTTAAGACCCATGCCGGAGAGAACAGCGAATCTTGTTGGTGACGGTTCAATCACGACCCACTGATCAGTCATGGTTTTCAACTGGAGACCTCCAACGTGGTACTGGTGGAGGATAGTCATAAAACTCTTATCAGTATGCGATACAAAACTAGTGTTTGCTTCACCGTTACGCTGTCTACGATAACGCAGCATCCTCAACAGATATCGAGTTGACTCATAATGACTCGCTGAGTGCTTCTTCTCGTCCATTCCATAGCTCTCGTACAACAGCCTCATCACTGTCTTGTCAAGCTCCGCTAATGCCATTGCATACTTATTTGTCGTTTGACTGCAAAATCAAATGTTTGATGTGAGATGTAACAATAAATATACAAAATAAATGAAATGAAAAGTTTTTTTTTTTTTTTTTCACCTGAAAGCATTATTTCCTTGTGGCCAGAGTATTTTAGAGAAATCTTTGCAAGCTTCGAGTTCGGTTGCATAATCTATCCCCAAGCTCTCGTGGACCTGGTAATCGTCAACCTCCTTAGACAAGTAGCCATGGAACCGATAGGTCTTGTTCTCGTTCTTGATCTTGATTTCGTTTGGCAGATCATACATCTCCTTCGCCCGGTCCAACAAGTTTTCCCTGAGGTCTGATGAGACACCATCGAACTCTACAACAAACCAACCCTGCTCCTCCATGGCTCTTCTAACCTTGTCCCTGGTTGTGATCCAGTGACTCGTGCCAGGCACTAGTTTATTGCTGGAGAAGTCGAAGATAGGTAAGCATTGCTCTTCATGTGACTCCATTTGCCAATAAACTCAAGTGATGATGATGATGAATATAGAGATTGGTCTTGCATTGTATTTATAGCCACACATACAAATTATATTAAATATGTTTCCACTAACATCAGGCATAATTTCATGTAAAGATAAAGATATAACTGGGCGTTACAGTTTGAACCACAAAAAACAAAACAAAACAAAAAGTTGGGCGTTAAAGATGAAAATTGGACATTAAAAATGGGAATTAGACGTTATAGAAGGAATCAGGTGTCACATGTTCTTGATGACTGCTATTCCTCTTTTGGTTCTTTGTGTACTAATCCTTTCTTCTCAATTTGCATCACACAAATGTCATCATTACATATTTTCTTTTTGAACCTAAATAACAAATCTATATAATTCTAATGCAATATTGATTTATTTGTTGGAATAAGTGCAGTTTGTATATTTCATATTAAAAGAAAATAAAGATAATACTAAATTAAAAGCCAATATTATGGGTTCTTCCGTAACGGCAACATTATCTTTATTTTCTTTTAATATCTAATCTAATTTTAAAAGATATTGTATGATTGTACGTAACGTATCCCAATTTCAAAATATAAAAATTAGAAAAGCAAATTAAAACAAGCAAGGCATGGACTCACGTTTTTAGTAAAAGCCAAATTCACGCTTCTCACATTACTCTTTAACCCATATATCACGTTGACACCATTCTCCTTATATCCAGGATTCCTTCTACCAACAAAGTTTAGGCCTTAATGATTTCTACTGCTCCTTGAAAATTTTGTTACCAATTGAGAGATTACTTTAGGATTAACTAAATTAGTTTAACTAGACCATGACACTATGACAGTGCATAGATATACTCTTAGATATCTAAGTTTTTCATTATTCATAAAGCATCAAACAATTCTTACTTTCAAAACACTAGTGAACATTTTCCTTGAAACTCCATGATCACAAGTCCGATCACACTTTATCCCTAGAACACTGGCAACATATAATCTCTAATTTTCTCCATTATCAGTTTGGACTTAAATTTAGCTTAGCTTTATACTCGCACCACACACTCCTGCCATTTTATTTAAGTTTCGTTAAATAACCAACTGGTGTAATAATATCTTCTTCTCTTTTTTTTTGGGCGGGATAGGATCTCTTAATTAATAATATTGTGGCACAACTGTAACATTTGAAGCTTCGGAACCTGATAAAGAGTATATAATTGTAAAGATCTGGACATATAACATGGCCCATGCATGCATGAGTTTTTGGCCAGCAACAACATGCTAGGTACGATGAAGAAATTTGGTACTGTGCAATGATTTTCCTAGAGAAATCATTGGATCACCCATGCCTAAGTGATGATTTGACCCTAAATCGTAACGTACCATGAAAATTCGTGTTAATTAATCTTTACTGGTAACTAAACTATTCAAGATTGATACATTGGTAGATGTGAATGAAACTTTATTTATAAATTATACTTTTAGGCAAAATTACTTTCTGATGAAGTAATTAGGCAAAATTATACGGATAGTGATGAGGGACAGAATGTCCACCAGGGATCGTCTTATATCATGGGACCTTCAGGTTCCAGCCACGTGTCTTCTATGTAGCTTTGCCGATGAATCAAGATTCCATCTTTTTTTCTCTCCATACTCAAATGAAGTTTGGTCTGCATTCTTCACTCACCCATCATTGTCTTCTCCTTCGGATTTGCTTGATATTGTGTTTTGGGTGGGAAATGCTTCCAGGTTTAAGAAGGTGAAAATAATCTCTAATTTGATTCTTCATGCTACAGTCTATGATCTTTGGAAGGAAAGAAATGGTCGGGTTCATGGAGCTGCTCCTCGCCATCCTTCTCTTCTTATCAAAGACATTCAGTTGACCTTGAGAACTCGCCTCTTGGCTCTGGACCGCAAGGACAATTCGCCCTTGATGCCCTCTGCAAATGTTGATTCTCCATCAGGGTTCACTTTCCTTTCTACTTGGTTTGGGTTCTTTCAATTTGCAACTACTCCAACGGTTTTCTAGGACATCGATATCATCTTCTCCGTTGTGCTCTCTTCACGGGTTTACTACTTATCTCTCTCTCACAATAGCCATCTACCTGTATATTTCCTAACCCTTGTTGTAATTCCCTTATTTCTTTTCTTTATCATTCCTATTGTATCTCCAAATGGTACTCTGTTCGGAGTAGAGTGAAAAAGCAAAGAAATAAAATGGTATTAAAAAAAAAAAAAATTACTTTCTGATAACTAAAAAATAGAAAAAAAAAAGCATATTTGATATAAGTTCAGAATGATAAAGAAGTTGGGGTGTCAAAATTTTTTACAAAAATGAGAAAAGGGTAAAAAAAAAAAAAAAAAAAAAAAAAAAAAAAAAAAAAAAAAAAAAAAAAAGGGACATGTGACTCTTGCCTTTGTTACTTATCTGTATGTCCAATAGCCACCATATACATTTTGAAGTGTTTTCCTTCTTCTCTTTTTAATGGAATTTAACACAAGGACCATCAAATTTTAATTAGATTCTTATCAAAACGTGTGCAAAAGTTTTATATTACCAAAGATGAACCTGGTCCGTGTTTTGGACCCAATGAAAAGACAATGAAATTAAGAATAACATGTGTGAAACAAGTTGCTCAATATCTTATATCTATTCATGAACACACATTAGGTCTATGTAAATAAATGACTCATGATAGAAGAGTGTTATATTTTGATATATATATGTAACCATTCTTCTGTTATAAGGTTTCATTTTACCGATTTTTTAAATATTAATTTTGATATTTTGAAATAATAGATTATGTGCTTAAAAATATATATGTATAGAAACTATAAAATGTGAAATCATATGAATTTATTTTTCTAAATTGTGAAATATTTATGCAAAAGTTAATTATATATATGAAGCTACAATAAGGACAAATCAAACTAATAAATGGATGACATTTGAAGTAAAATATCTTACAAAGTAAGGTTGTTTTTGTATTTGCAATTATATATATATATATATATATATATATATATATATATATATATATATAAAAAAGCTTTGAAACTTGCTCGTCTATTATATAAAAAGGACGTTTTTTAAATTAGAGGCATACAATAACGGTAACTGATCAGCTAAATGTTTGAAATACTCACCACTACAATTGATTAACACATAATACATCGTATGTCTATAAGGAGATCAAGATAATTGGACATGAAATTTCTAAGTTTCTAACTACAAGAAAGACATGAAGTTCATGAACTCCCCCATAAATAAAAAGCTTTTTAAAAGAGTAAAATAAGTTTTGGATTCGAGGCTTAGCGATAGAAAATAGTATGGTTTGACCCGAAGAAACTATCAGCATAAATCAAAACCAAATAATGGTATGTGACTCATTTAATAGTTGACTGATTTAAATCATGCCGTGTATGTACGTATGTTTTGTAGAATCACATATTATGCTCGTGAAAAGACAGAAGCAAGATATATACTAATTCTCTTGTCCAAACTCTTTAACCCAAGTTTACGTCCAGGTTCACACACTCTCTCCTCACACTAAAGTACATGAGATTCTTAGTTCTCACTATAAATTAGAATGTCACCATTTCTAACTTCCTCAAACAAAAATAGATCTAAGATCATATATATGTATCTTCTCCTCACATAAATATACCTACATATATACTATATATACGAATTATTTATATGTCCACGGTGGTAACTCCGCACTACAACAATACACTAATATTTCGACTAGGTGTCCTCTAGAGTTCTCCCGAACACTTCATTGGAAATTTGCTATTTGGTTAGCTTACAAAGCATTCCACTGAAGTGTTTGGGGGAACTCCGGATGTCATTTAGTGACGTCAATCCAGTGTGTGAAATGGTAGCCTTTATATACTCTTTACTACAATATTTAGTTTTGATATACATAATCATTAGTCTACATGACTTATTTTATTACTGTGCATTAGTTACATTTTCGTACCATGCACAGACTTTTTAAGATGTTTTATTTTGATTTTCATATCTATATAATCGTAGGAAATTTCTACTGTATAAAAGTTTCGACGTTTAACTGAGAGAGGGTTTTTAAAATATACTCAAGTTTTAATTTATCTTATTGCAGCAAAACCGGGTATATGTACTATGTAGTCGTTTGAGACAAAGTTTTAGAAAATTTTAAGGTTTAGGAACTGGATTTAGACTTCTTTTATCATGGTATGTGGGCGAAACACATGGCCCATGCATTAGTGTTTGGCCACCCACCTCATCTTAGGTACGATGAAGATTTTGAGTACATTGTGAAATGATTTTCCCCACCCATGAATAAGTGATGATTTGATTTGAAAACGTAATTGTTTATAGAAACATAACAAAAAATGGTGTTAATCTTTGCTATCATAATGCGGATGCGGATGTCAAAAAAAAAAAAAAAAAACAACGTAATGCAATCATTCAATAGAAAATAAATGTTCATCGATAACCAATTTCAATAGCTCGATTGGTGTACTATGGGGGCATTAGGAAGAGAGTGCGCCTCAAGGTCTTAGATTCGAAAAAGGGACAACAATGAAACTTTGTTGTATCTGCTCTCTGGTCTCCGATCCGAGAAATTTCGGACCTAAGGTCTGGAACCTTTGGTTTCCCGGAAAACAAAATGGTCATCACTTGTATAAATCCTTTTTTTTTTTTTTTTTACGGCACTTGTATAAATCCTATTATCAAGTTTTACATATATATATATATATATGTGACTCTACAATTTCAACCAGAAATTAAAAAAAAAAAAAACTATAAACTCGTGAGAAAGTACAAAACTATTCAACATACTTTGCAAAAGTATATACATGCTCAAACAGGGTCTCTAAATCTCCTATGTTCTCCCCTTGAAAAAAGAGATCTCTCAGAATTTTCGGATTCTACGACAGTTGAGATGAAGGAGACATAACTTTACTTGGAGTAGAACCAGTCTTTTTTGTCAAAGTCTCAAGCTGTTGTAAAGTAGACAAGACATCAGACATCTCCGGCCTTAGCTTAGGTTCGGTGTTGAGACACCGCAATGCGATGTTGGCTGCTGCGTAAGCCCCTTTCTGCGGGTATTGTCCTCCAAGCTTTGTGTCCATTATTCTAAATACTTTTCTTCTGTCCACCAAATAAGGTATTGCCCAATCCACCAGATTCCGTTCGACTCCTACTTTGGATTTGTCTAGGGTGGGACGTCCTGAGAGTAGTTCGAGCAACACTACTCCAAAGCTATAGACATCACTCTTGGTGGTTAACCGGCCGGTTGCTATGTATTCTGGAGCTGCGTAGCCTTGTGTTCCTATCACTTGAGTTGTCACATGGGTTCTATCTCCTGTTGGTCCAGCTTTTGCCAATCCAAAATCAGATAGCTTTGCATTAAAATCCTGCATTTACAAAATCCAGTTTTAAGATTGGAGAGCCAAAAAAAAAAAAAGATTGGAGAAGCATGCAATTCCTATTAATACTTTGAAATTATATATTTTTAGCCATTGTACACGTCTTTTTTTTGTATATTATATGTAGACTTATGTATCTTTTGTATTTATTTATTTAGATATTATATGTTTAGGATTCTAATTTCACTATTTTCCATGTAGAGTTTTTTTTTTTTTTGGGTACATTTAGTCCTCTTGAGATGATGACTCGTTTGACTAATCTCTAATCAAAACTCATTCAAGGAGCAATAAACAAGCTTTATTTTGATAACCCTACTTTGGTCAAACTCGAAATATGATATCATGTTAACTTTTAACTAATTTCCAATCCAATACGGAATCCTATAAAATTTTGAATTTGATAAATTTAGAGCTTTCTATTTTCTCTGCTTTAACAACTTACTGTCATTTATCCCGTATATAGAAAAATGGACAATCATAGATAGATGGTGTACCACATCAAGAAGAATATTGGAGGCCTTGAAGTCTCGGTATATGACTTTAGCTTCATGGAGAAAAGCAAGTCCGCTCGCTGCGCTAATCGCCACTTTCATCCTCGTCTTCCACGGAATCGGCTCTGCACCTCCTACAGCAAAAACACCAAGAAAACACCAAATATTGAATATAGCATAACTTGAATGTAACTCTACCATCCATAACCCAAACAAATCCTTACTCACTTCTAAAAAGATGATTCTCCAAGCTTCCTTTGGGCATGTACTCGTAAACCAAAAGCCGTTTCTCTCCTTCTAAGCAATATCCAATTAACTTCACAAGATTCATATGATGAAGCCTTCCAAGATAATGAACCTCAGTCTGAAAAAAAAAAAAAAAAAAAAAAAAACCACTAACACTTTTTATTATTTTATTTGACTTAAATTTTTGGTTCTATAGATTAAAAAGATGTTGATGAACTTACCAACCACTCTTTATGTCCTTGAAACCCTTCTGATTTAAGGTTCTTGACTGCAACGACCATACCAGACCCTGGTTTCGAAGGTGATAACGAACGTTCACCAATCCAACCTTTATAGACACAACCAAAACCACCTTCACCGATCAAATTGTTAGGCTTGAAGTTTCTAGTGGCGGTTTTGAGTTCGTTGAATGTAAAAGCCTTTAGTGTTGGAGAAGGTAAAAGCTCTCCTTCACTTCTTGGTGTTTGATTTGACCATGAAGAACTAGTGAAGCTTTTGTTACTGTAAGAAGGTATAGTCAGACTTGAAAGACGAGATGAATGATTTTGTTTAGAGGTAGTTCTTGATGACCCTGTTGTCAAATTTAACACCAGCATAAGTAATTATCAGTTAGATGAAAACTTTAATGAATAAAAGGTACTTAAAAGAAAAGAACAGAGTCTTTATTTCATTTAATTTAAGTTAATACTACAAGATAACTAAAGAAACCTAAATAAACATCATAATTCTTTTTTTTTGTTTTTTTAACCTCAATAAAAAGGCTAAATTCAAGAAGAGAAGTGGGGTTTTGATTCTTACCTCCAAAAGTGTTTTCTCTGTTATCTACTTTTGCAGAAGAAGAGTTCAAGCAATTCCCCATTAGAGTGGTCGAGAAAAGAAAAGTGAAATCGATGTTTCTTGTCCGATGAAGCAATATGAGATAAGTCTTTATGGATCTCAGAAGCAGAAGGAATAAAACAGAGAAAAATAAAAGAAGAAACAGAGGATATTGAAAATTATGAAGATAAAAAGACAAGGAAAGGATTTGTATGATGATATATATTTGTCTGTCGTTGTCGTTGGTCAACACCTAAAACGTGTGCACCACCCATCACTACTTTGGTCTGCTGCATTTTCTAATTTGCCTTTTTTATTCTTCCAAGTTATCTTTGTAACTAATCTCATTGAATTTTCTAGCAAAGTAATTAATTTCCAATTGTCCCCATTGTTTATTTACAAATCATCGTTCTTTCATATCCATTATAATATCTTAAAACTAACAAATGATGAAATAATATTTTTTTGATATGGGTCTAAATCATGCGTTGAAACCTAGACTCATTTTTAGTGTGTCAAAATTCTGTTATTTATATTATTTAACATGTTTACATTGGTCAAGAGAAAATAACATCAATTTTCATAGATGGTGAAATTCGAGCCCATAGGATAAATCTATCACTTAAACAAACCATTTGCCGCAGATTTTTGGTTAATGACAATATAATTTACGGATCTCAATAGTTTAAGCTACAATACATTCTTTTTTCTTTCTTTCTTTCATCCCTTTTTTTTTTTCAAGCTACAATACATTCGATAAGCTCATAACGTATGGTTCTGCGTTCATATTCGTTAATTTAAAGTATGTTAAGATATTAAATGTGAAAATCAGTGTAAAATCACTTGGTCGATCAGTGACGTCTCCGCACAATTTTTGGAGAGTATGAAGTAGGAACCGAGAAGGAATAGGATATTCCGATATTTATTGAAATTTAAGAATGGCGCAAGAAGTTACTTACGATTTACGAAGGGTTTATAATGAAAAGAGTCATTGAAGTGGGTTGTTAAGTCAATTTTCATATTCAACAAAATAGAGAAAATAATTATTGCTTTTCCTCCAAGCAAAGCTTCCAAATCTTTTATGCATTAATTACACATCATGCATTTTCTGAGGCAAACTTCTTTTGAAAAGTTGACTTTTTTTGCTTTCTTTATGCTCAAATTATTTCTATTTCTTGAAAAAATGAAAGGTATCTCCTATTGGGCTTTGAAATTGCCAGATCTAATAGGGCCTTACATTTAAGAGCCCAATTACTTTGACCAACGTGGTACAAAATTTGTCCCAAAAAAAAAGAGTTCCGTTTCTTTGTTTTTGATTCTCTACAAAACAAAATAATTCATAAAATTCAAAATTTATAAGAAAATTTTATTTATCCTAAACACAAAGGATAATCACAAAAATGAAAGGAAAGCTAATTCTGCTTCTGACATTCGCGTTTTCAATTTACAACAATTAAAAAGTTAAAAGAGTAAAAAATAAATTAGATGGTCATTTGGTGAAGAGAAAATTATATTACATATTTGAGTATAAAGAGTAACAAAGATCAGAAAATCGAAATTTTAAACTAAGTCGTTCATCATAATTCATCCAGTTTTCTGTTAAATATATTCAAGACCATTTTTAATGGGTTCAGATCTTCTTGATCAGAACACAACCTATATGTTTTTCTGCACTAATCCGGAAAATATGATTAAGCTTAAATTGGGTCCTAAAATGTCTGAGTTTATGGTGTAGCCATTTAAACGTAATTAAATATTGGAAGCATTCTAGTAAATTTATGATGTAAATATATAAAACTAACAAAAAAAAAAAAAAAACTATTTGATACTCTTTGATTCCAGCCAATCAAGCCGGATTGAGAGTTCAAATGTATAGCTATCGGTGTTATCTGTCACATCAAGGAAAATTACATATGTGTCAATGTCATATACGCTTATATTATATATATATATATATATATATACATGTAATGCCTCTACCAATAAAGCATAGTCTCAACCTTGTTTTTTGCAATAGAATTTATATTCTATTTAATCTTCAATCAATAAGATGATCCCTCACGAAAGTCGGTCCCAAAGTCCCACTTGAGTTTTGGTATTATGATATATATAATATGTGTGTACAAAAATACCGTAATTCGACCGTTGACAAAAGAAATAAAAAAATTGAAAAAAAAAGTTTAAATATATGTGGCAACGTGAAATGGCAACGAAAGATCGTTTGCGAACACTTAAACAAAGTCCAAAACATCGAACCACTATCCTTCATGTCATTGCCAGTCACATGCATCCCATCTCTCCTTTATCTTTTATCACTATATTTATTTTCACTAATATAACATTAAAATAAAATAATATGTATAAGTTATACGCTTTGATATTCGTTATAGCATTTTTTTTTGTTGGTTAAATATAATATATCATCTTGCTCATAGTTTTTTTTGGCTTTCGTTAGAACTTACAGAACACAGAAACAATCCAACATTCTTAATTTATTGATGTTGTATTATAGTAGCAACTTTTATGCTTAAAATTATTATTTCCCATTATAGTCTACATACCAGCCGACTTAAAAATAAATAGCTTTTTTAAAATAAAGTTCATATATCCAAATATAATATTCAATTTCATGCATACTGCACATCTCTTTTTTTAGGTAATATAAGATACGTAGCGGTTTCACATCACACCGTATGTAACACATAGTTTTCGAATAAATTAACAACAGTGACTAGAAACAAAATGATAAAACCCATTAAGAAGTTTGTATATAGCTTAATTAAAGATACTATATCGTGATCTTATCTACTTTTAGTTGATATTCTTAAGACCCATTTTCCCATTGGAAGTGAGTAGTTAATAAGGGAATTTGAAGCAGCAAGCACATGGCCACATAGCCAGCTCTTCTTTACTCGTAATTCTTTGTTTGGTTGTAGCTACACTATAATTATACTATAACTATAAAAATAGTTGAAAATGCATGTTGGCATCTGATACACTGTCACCAAAATGCCAAAAGAAAATAAATAGATTATATTTTGGAAGAGATTATTAAAAAAATGGGGAATAAATATCCAGCAAAGCTACAAAAGATTAGATTAAGGAAATGCACATGATCCCATAAAGATTCTTACATTAGTTAATGCATAATGACACATTTTATAAGCTTGATCTCTCTCTCATCATTTTAGCGTCAACTTTTTAAATATTGTAACATCCTCTAGGGTTTCAGATTCTGTCACATGCTTTGCCTCTTCTTCTGAATAAATTCTTACAATTTTTAACCCTCCTTTAAACTACCATTTTTACTGTCTCCTTTATATCAACATTTTTACTGTTACAAAATTATCCGGATTGTTATACTCAATTTTACATACCGACTAATAAAACAACTCCCATCTCGATGGTTAAGCCTTTTGTAATGTATAAGAAGCTATGTATGTGAATTAGATTCATGGTATTTATTGTCATATTTGTTGAAGTTGATTTTCAATGGACGCTCAGGTCATTTCTGTCATCTGAACAGTTTAGACTCGTAACCTTGTACTTAAAATGTCAGAGATATTTTGCTTCAGTTTGATCCTCGATTATAAGAAAACGTTGTGAACTCCTAAAATATATAACCACCAAAGATGATTGTACGAATAAGTGTCGTGTCGATATAATTAGGCTTCTGAGCGTAATTGATGGATTTGACCCCTGAATTGTGTCCACACACCACTCTTGTCTATATGAAGTCTTGATCGACTTAAAACTTGAATAAAAATTTTGACATAAGAAGAAAAAAAACGTCCTTGGGAAAGTGAAAACGTAGTATGGTTTGACTCACGTATATGGCTAGCTAGTTTCCACTTAAATCACTCATCTTCATTATATGGGTTTATCGGATCGTTTAAACAATTTCTTGAAATTCTTGAATAAAAGAATTTTTTTTTTGAAATTTACATTAATTTTTTTAGTAAAAAATAATGAGTTAACCTGCAGGCAGATAGCAAAATTGAGGAATGTTTTACCACACAAATCCATGATATAGGATTTATCATATATAAAGACATATACCCACAAGTCCAATCCTAGTAGTACAATTTATGAGTATACTGCGTGAAAGAGATGAGAGTGAGTAAAACATATAAGTGTAGTTGAAGCATCCAATATTACAAAGGGTCCATTAACCAAAGAAGCAAAGCAAACTAAAAAGGTTAGCTAAAAAAGAAACTTGCACTTATAGAAAAACGAAGTGGGTGATTCTAGTGGGTCGCACCAACTCATTCCGTGTTTTCTTTTAGATTCTTATAGCCATATTATAGAGACTAGAGAGTGTTGAAACTTTGATCATATACCACAATCTATGTACAAATTATCATCTGATGAGCCAACAAAATTTAACTATAGTTATTATAATCATTTGCAATTTATTGACAAATCCCTTTTACTAATTAATTAATGTAGACATTTTAGTTAATACCAAGTATATGAATATATTTTTTTCAATAATAACATTTACGGGTTTTACACACATAAATTTTTCGTAACTAGAGTTTAAACAAGTTAATAATCATTTCTCATAGAGTACCTCAAACTCGTGATTTTAAAAAACTATAAATTTTAGATGAAATATATATCCTCTTAAACAAAAGCACTCTTAAATGAAAATTAAGATCTCAATTGATTTTACGTAACAACTCATTTTTATTATTTTTGAAGACGTTGGTGAGGCCACTACTTCTTTAAAAGCGAGTCTCTCACCCACAAAAAATTATAAAAAATTAAAAAAAATAAGAAAGAGAAGAAAGTGAATCTCTCAAATGAGAGACTCTAAAACCTTGGTGAGAGACTCATTTGACATATATCCTAACATGATTGGTTTTAAATTTTATTTAAAATTTAAATTTTAAATAAAAAATTAAATTATTGAAAAGTTATTAAAATTATATTTTTGAGAGATTAAGAGAGGTTCTCCCCATTGCACATGCTCTAACAGAAGAAATCAACAATGTATGTCCTGACTTCGAATTTGTTAGGGAGGAGTGACGATTCATTTAGAGAAGATCATGTTCAACTGCTGGTTTTGGCTATAAGAGATGTATGAACATCCAAGGATCGTAACTTCCTAGCTATAGAAAAAAAAAAAGAAAACAATGGACGAGCCACCACCACTCCTATATATGGCGACCAAACCTTTTGCTACAACATCGTCGAAACAACAGTTGGCCTTAGGCTCTCCACATCTTTAGGTCTTATGCAACTTTGATTTACAGCATTTTTTTTTGTCGCTTTCTTTTGTCACTAGCATCTAAGTTCCCAACCAAGCTATTTCTTACATCATTTTTGCAGTTACAAACAAAGCAACGTAATTTAATTTATTTCCTTTATAATGATTGGTTCAAGTTTTTTAAAACGTGCATATATATATATATAGTCAGTGAAAATTTAAAATTTATCACCAAAAGAAACACATGGATTTCTTTAAGAAATTTCGAGAAGTTAAAAAGTGTCGGCCATTCGATTGTGGAAGAGGAAAAGGGGTTAAAAAGTAGAAGAGTCGATTAAAAAGAGAGTGACAACTTTCCAACCCCAAATTGTTTGCTTGCTTTCTTCCAACTCTATTTGTCCGTTTCCTCTAGCTCCCTTGGAATCTGTGTGTCTCTATGTCTCTTGCTGCTTCACTTACTCTAATCACATTTTATAATCTCTCCTATACATAGTATTAGTATCACATATTATCTTAAATAACTATACATTGAGGATATGTACATGTCTATCTTTATATGAAACTGTGTTGAGAAACCAAGAATTATGATGGATACATGCATTAGATAGCCAAAAAAAGATATTTTGCAAACTAACCATAATTTTTTATTTTTTAGCCAATATAACAGATTATTTTATCTGATAAAACACTATTTTATATATCCAATAACATATTGCTGTGTATATATTTAGTTTTCGCTATTTAACGTGATGATAGACTATTTTATATTATGGCATGTTATTTAATAATAAAAATCATATATATGCGAGGACGAATGGTACTTTCACTGCCACGAAGTCCAGAATTAGCTATTTTTTAGCAAAATAATCCAACTGTAATTTACTATGGATGTTAGATTTTTTTCAATAAAATTAATATTGGTAACTGTTGGAAAGAAGAAAAAGAGGTGATGAAATTGATGGTCTGCTGCATCTTCAGACTAAAATATCGTACGTCTTTTGTAAGGTCTCGTGATTACAAAATTTAACTTCTTTAGATTTTGTCCCATCATTTTTTTTGGTCTTTTAACCCGCTCGACCAAATCATGACATATTCAGAATTTATTTCATGGATTTTTTTTTCCCCCTTTCTCTCATGGATTTTAAACAAATATAATAATTTGTTTTCATGGAAAATGTCCTTTTCATTGTGTATTCTATTTATTTCTTCCCACTTCTGAATATGACGACTACGACCACATGGTGCCAGTACCCACGACTAAACAATATAATATATATATATATATATATAGATATATTATTTTGTTTTCAATATTATTTTATTAAAATGTTGGGCCATAATGATATGATTTTTTATATAATAAAAAATGAATATTACCCATTTTTTTACATTCCGTTACTCAAAAAGAAAAAAAAAATCTCGGTGGAGTTTGGTTGCAGATTTCAAAGTAAGCTAATGATAGATTCCAGTTTTTGAAAACATGCATGGGTTCTTCTGATCAAAATTCAAAATACAAAAAAAATATATATAAAATTTCAAAAAAAAAAAAAAACAGGTAAACCAATTTCAGTTGTACTGTTGCTGATCAAGCCATGGCCAAAAACCAGAATGGTCATCCATTACACAGAACATGTTACTGATACTGTTCTCTTCTTTCACCATACTCTGTCCTGAAGACGAGTTTTGAAAAAACTGCATCGTTGTTGTCGTCGTCGTTGCAGTGGCTGGTAACGGTGGGAAGAAGTGTCTACCGATAGTCTGCGGCGGCGGCGGTGGATGGCCGCCGGTTATTGTGCTTTCAAGTGATGGTGGTGCTGTTGAGATATCAAGTCTGAGATTATCTGAACTGTTATCACTTCTGTTACTGCAAGATCCTTCAGTTTCTTTGTTCAGATTTATTGATTCTGTTTGTTCTCTGTTTTTTAATCCCATTATCTGCTTAATTTGAGAAAAACTATGAATTAAAATTCGAATTTTGAAAAAAAAAAACAAAAAAAAAACAGAGTTACTGTATAATGTGATAAGTATAAGAAGCTATTGTTTTCAGATCTCTGTGCATCTTTTCAGACAAAGAAGAAAAAAAAAAATAGACAATGATGTTTGAAAAGTCATGAATCATGTCTACTTTATTAAACCCTACTTGAAAGCAACTCTTGATCTCAATAATTATTAACAAAATAAAATAAAAATAAAAAACTTATTAATCTTTAACCTTTTCAGATTGGAAAATCAAATCATCTTTTACATGTAGAATTATGAGATTATTGAAAGAATAAGAAAAAAACTTAAAAAAAATTCATCTTTCAAATTAAAGTTTCAATGTTTTATGTGTTAAATTATGAGATTAATTAATTACCTCAGCTTGGAGTTTTTGATTATGGGTTTGAAGAAGATCATTTTCAGCTTTAAGAGTATCAAACTGTCGTTTAAGAGTATCATAATCTTTCTCAAGCTGCTTTGTTTTCCAACGAGCTCTTCGGTTTTGGAACCAAATCGCGATCTGTCTTGGCTGTAAACCTAAGGCACGAGCCAGCTGCATTTTCCTCTCTGGTTCAAGTTTATTTCCAAGTTCAAAATTCTTCTCCAATGTCTTCACTTGCTCCATGTTCAATCTCCTCTTCTTCTCTCCCATCTGAGACCCATCATCTGAATAATCCTCTTCTCCATTCATATTGTTGTTCCCTGGTTCTAAATCACAACACCCTTCAATAGGAGATCTCTTACCTAGGAAAGAAGCAAACCCTGAAACAGAACAAAACAGAACATTAGAAAGAGATAAAGAAGGGAGATAACAGAGGAGATGAGAGTGTATAATATTACCATGGAGATCTTGAGGAAGAGAGCAAGAAGGAAGAAGAGGAGCAAGAGATGGAGATTGATGAGGATGATGATCGTCTTCATAAGAGGTTTGGATCATGAAATTTGAAGGGAAAAAAGACATTCCATTATTACAAGACATATTTTCTTCTGTTTCTGATTCAACAGAAGAAGATAGTACTGTTTTGCTTTGAGATTTTGGTTGTTTCTCTTTAGTTTCTTCTTACCATTCTTTGTCTTGAAGCCATCGTGACGCTCTCTTAAGAATCTGAAAGCTCTTTGTGTGAGTTTGAGAATTAAAATGGGGAAAAAAAAGAGAGAAAAAAAAAACGAGAGAGAGAGATAGTGAAATGAATCGGCCTAGACTATACCAATTCTGGTATTTTTTTTCTTCTTTTTTTTTCGTTTTATATAGAGAGGCTGAAAGAGAGAGGACCTCTATTCACGTTATTATGTTGTATATATAAATGAACTCGATAGAGTGACAAAAAAAAAAAAAAAAATGAACTCGATCATATAGCTTAACCTTCATTAATTTAAATCAAACCAAAAATATATATAGTTTCATTTGTTTTTTTTGCTCTGTAGATAGAAAATTTAAAACCAATGTTAATTTACCACTTTACTCCAACTATTCTCTAGCAGCCCTTCATAAACTATTCATAGATAATGTTTAAATTTTTTTACTAAAAGTAATTGTGTCATTAACAAAAAAAAAAAAAGTTCTTGTGTTTGAACTTTTTCAGAAATAATTAGAGGCTCCGCATTATATCTCTTTCTAAGACATGGATTAATAAAATTTTGGATCACACCAAAAAAAAAAAAAAAAAATTAGTAATTGAGATTAATAACTACATTGAGGTAAGCAAGAAAATCATGAAGAGATACAAAAATGGGGCTAGATTAATTATAAATACAAATTCGGTAAATTCTTATGATTTTAAGATTTAACCTTTGTTAAAAATGTTACACATTGGAAGTGAAAATAAATTTAGTATATATATAAAAGATTCATAGAGCAATCCAATTACTGGTAATTGATTTTAAGTTAGAAGTTCATAATTTCTAAGATAATATCACATCCCAAAATTGATCCGATGGGACGAGTTTTCACAATGTAAATGATCCATCTTGTAATACTATATTTTTTGAGATGATTGATTGATTCCATCCTCATCTCCAAAAAACATGATAAAATTGTCTACACACAGCTTGCGTACAAAGTGGGAAAATGAAGAGATGATAATAAAAAAAAAAGTAAGAAAGGAAAGGACTCCTCTTTTTCCCCTTGGGAGAGACATGCAGAGAAGTGTTCTTTCACACTCATCATACTTGTCCTTTAATCTTTATCTAATCTCTCTTTCTCTTATTAGATTTGTCCTTTTTTTTGTACACCAAATTGAGATGGGTCCAATGCTCATCTTATATCATTACTATCAAAGTTGTTCCTCTCCCATTTTATACTCCAATTTGATTTCTAAATTACTTGCATGCATTGGTAAGAGACTCAAACAACATCTTTTCAATATAACACACTAGACAATCATTTAGAAATAGTCAAGGTGTCATAGGAAACCTAGAGCGCCGCTTTCGTTTCTTTTAGATCTGACCGGCGCCGGTGGCTCCTCCAGCACCGGCGTCGGGTCTCTAATCCTTTTTCTTTACTTTCCTTTGATTTCCTATTCTTTGTCGTGTAAGTTATCTTATAGTCGCCGGCGAAGGACGAAGCGAGGCGTCAGATCTGTTTAGGATTGGGAGATGGTGGTTCTCTTTCGCAGATAGGTGTTAGATCCCCTTTTCTCTCCTTTGCTTATCTATGGTTCCGCCGATGTTGGCTTTATGATGTCCGGTGTGCGGCGGCTTTCCTCAGCGCCGACATCGGTTTTCTTTTATTTTTATTTTTTTCTCTCTTTGTTCGTTGTTTCTTGTTCTCTAAGAGGTTGGATGTGTGGATTTGTGCATTGTCTCGACTGAGTTCCGGTGATTGGGTTCGTTGCATTTTCATGGTGTCTTCGAAGTCTAGGTCGTTGCTTTTTGGGTGTCTATAAACACCTTGGCGTTAGTTTGTTCCGTTCGTTTTTGGTTTTTGTCTCCGGTGAATTTCGGATTTGCGTTAGTTGGTGTTGTTTTGTGTGAAATTGGTCCTTTTTAAATTGGATCTGATGACTTGTTCGTCGAAGTGGCTATTATCCTTCAAGCTTTGGGATTTTTATCGTGGAGGAGGCTCTTCCAGAAATTTCTGGGTTGATTGGATTGAACTCATGGCTTCGCCGGGTTGCAGATTAAATGCAAGGTTCCTGGGACGAGGGTTAAGTGAGAGATTCGGTTATGCCCCTCTCTGTTTGGAATTTTCTGTTAGAGTTCTCTTTATATTAGTTCCTTGTTATTTCGATCCGTCATTTCGAGTTTGCTAAAACAATTAGAAAGTTTGATCTCATGTACCAAATGGTTTTTCCATTGTTGGCAATTGTTGTAGCTTGAAAGTCTATCAATATAATATCATCTTTGCGGAAAAAAAAAAAATTACTTGCATTTTGAATTTTATAAACTAAGAGGGGTATATTGGAGTGAGTATTTGGTGAGAATTGAGTTTTAATGGCAAATCATGTGTTATTGAAACATGAATTTCAAAATATCTTTTAAATTCCACTGTTATTGGATCAATGATTTTAAAATATACAATCAAATCCACTGTTATTGAAAACGTTATTAGGATTTCATTTAAAAGTTTCAGCTGAGATTTGAGAGGAATTCTTAGTTAAAAATACAAAGACTCAATTCCCATGGTTTTAGCTGAGATTTCAGAGAATTTAATAACAAAATTCCTAATTCACCAAAATTTAATCAAATCCTCTCAAAATTCATTAAAACTCAATTCTCACCAAATATCCACTCCAATATACCCCCTAAGTACATAGGACGAGAACTTATCTAATAAGTAGATATCTAATGCCGTATCATACTTATATTGAAAAAAATAGGTCTAATCCTACTGTATAATAATCTTTACTACTTAATTCAATATAAATTGTTGACCAAAAAAAATTAATATAAATTAACCAACATTTATAGGAATACTTTCATATGCAGTTATGTTGTGGTAAGGAAAGTGGATAGTGAATTGGGTCCAACTTTGATCCTATATAGTATATACACATGCTTGTAAGCATAGACCCCTGTACAACTAGTAGATAAACCTAGATCTGTAGATCTATATATATAGAGGTATACAAGAAACAGGGAAAAACTTAGTATTTTGTTGTTGTTGTTTCTTGGGTAAAAAAAAGAGATGTGATACTATTGATCTTTAGATGTTCTATGATGCTAGTTGTGATTATTTTGATGAAAAACATATATATATATAAAGGGGAAATATGGTAGAGTATGTATTAATTTCTTTAAATCGAATTTAATCTATATATATATACACATTCTTGATTTATTTAGTTTGATAGTTTAGTTCGAACCATGTTTCATCTATAGGTGACTTCTAAAATGTAGAAAGAATCTATCCTAGTGTATGAGAATAGATGAAATTCTCTATTAATTGCTGATTAATATAGAATTGAAAGTTTATAAATTTTCACATGGTATGACTGAACAATGGCAAACAGATATACAAGATCTGAAAATAAAATAAAATCCAGTTTGAGATGAATGAAGAAAAAACATCATTCGAAAAACGTATTATGAAGTATATATATATACTGAAAATGAGACATATGAATTCTACGTAAATCCATGGTCAACTATTTTGTAATTTGTATTTGTAATTCTAGATCTTTTCTATAAGATTATTATGGTACGTCACATCTGATCTCAAACCTAGGAGCTTTAACCAAACCTATCAACAGCAAGACAGATACCAAAACGAAAACAAGCAGAGACATCATGATTACTGGTGGTGCTATATAGACTATTACTATTTGTTTCTTGTAATGTAAAATTAATTTGACAAAAAAACTTTCTGTACAATCAATGCAACGTCGTTTTCGATTTTTAAAGAATAGCTGAAAATTCAAGAAATGGAAACAGAGAGATAAGAAAAGTGAAAATCACATCAAGTGCTATAGATTATTGTCTAGAGCCAAACCATCGATTGAGAGTGTTATCAAAGGGATGATCTCCTAAGGAACAAACTGAAATCAGTTTATCACGAACTATCAATGTTGCGACGAGCTGCTGACCAGTATTACTAATTTTGCAAACACAAAATGTTATACAGTTACCAAGCGTCAACAGCTCGGATGGTACCGACCTTAAGTAGAAGCTTAGAAGTGGTGGGTTCGGATGGCGCAAGAGAGAAATTGCAATATTCACTCATTTAAACATCGGGTTTATTATTCAAAAGGGTGACTCCGGCCATGGTGGGAGTATGGGCCGAAGGTCCAGAACCCAATCTGGTTAAAAAAAAAAAATCTAAAAAAAAAAAAATTGTATTAAAATATACGAAAGTTTTAAAATATCTAATCGAAGTGCCAAAAAAAAAAAAATCCTTAAGAATATAAGAGTTTCATTGAGGTTTTTTTTTTTTTTTCAGATTGATTGAACATCTCCATTGTATTTAAAACATGTTTTTTTAATATAGAAATATACATTAAAAAGCGTATCAAATAGATTTTTACACGTAGGTCGCGAATGGCAAAGCTTCCTCCATATTAGTATTTTTCAAAATGGGTAAAAAAAATTAAGAAACAGAAGTTTGATTATATAAAAATAAAGCCAAAACGGAATTATAATTATTATTTTTATATAAGAAATGTAAATTATATAGACAGACGTGCTAGAAGATGGCTAATGTACCATGAATGTGTGCGTGTATATATATGCATGTATAGACAGATGCATAAAAATGGTGTGGGGTATTTAGGTTAAGGAAAAAACCAAACAAATATACTGTTTAATTAAACCCCACATAAGAGCTGTTCTATCTCTTGCTTGTCCCTCGTTCCTTTCCTCTTCGATTCCTTTTTCTAATCAATCTTTCTTTTATTTTTTATTTTTAAAAATTTAATTTCTTCTTCCAACATCCCTTGTGCCGTTTTAACTCATCGATCAATTAATCATATTCGTTTTCTCAAACTACATCAACCACATAATTGTTAACATTTACGTTCATTTTCACTTTTGATTAGACTACCTTCATTACTTATTAGGGTACTTATCCGTCTAGATGACATGCACCCATCACCTGATCGTGAGATTCTGCAATTAAGACTTTTATATTAAACTACAAATCCATTTAGCTAATATAATGTTTACACAACAATTGGTAACTGAAATATGATTTTGTGTTATATGTGGATGAACCCATGCTCAGAAGAATTATTTTTAATTGTTACAGTAATATATATATATTAAGAAAGTTTTTAATTTTTTTGTTAAAAAATAAAAATGTACATTTGTGATGAGATAATATTTTCTAAAGTTACTAATGTGGCTGAATAACCAGAATTAATGTAGTTAATTAATAAGATATGTAGTGGTGAACTTAAACCTACGGCAATACTTTGCAACACTCAGATTTGGGGAACTTGTGTTTCATGAAGTTTGGTACACTCAATAGACCTCCTTACCAAAAAAAAGAAAAAGAAAAAAAAATAGTCATATGAATAGAGATGGAAACAGTTGCATGAATAGATTGAATAGTTTGAGCACACTCATTTGTTGACATAAAATATATTCACGATAAAATATAGAGAAATTCCCTCAAATACCACCAAATAATGTTTTTGTTTCATAATTAGCACACATTTTTATTTAGGACAAAAATAGCATTTTATAAGGTTTATAATTTAATATTTTTTGTTTGGGTTGATTATATTAGTATTTAGGGTATAGTTTTTAGGGGGTGTGTGTAAGATTTAGGGTTTAGGGCTTAGGGTTTAGAACTCTAAACCCTAAACCCTAAATCCTAAACCTTAAAAATGTGAGCTTAAAAATATCTTTTAATAAAAATGTTATTTTTGTCCTAAATGAGAATGTGCGATAAATATGTCACAAAAACTATAATTTATGCTATTTTTGAGAATTGTCCTAAAATATATTAAATTAATGAAAAAACCATGTTTTAGAATGGAAACCGAAAAATCTTATCTTAGACATATTTTAATCCATTCGACGAGCTTAAAATGTGTTTAAAAAAATGAATGATGGACCTTACTAAATTTGGAACAAATGTGTATCACTATACATTTTTTTTGGTAAAGATGTATCAGTATATATACTGTTATAGCAGGAAGTGAAAAACATACGTATGATAATAAGATATGTGAAAAAGGCTAGCTAGTCTCACAAGTTGCTGATGAAAATTTAGAAAACTTGTGCAGTCACGTCTCTTTTTGGTATAATTTGATCACCCAACTTTGGAGTATCTTTCTAAAACAATATGTATACGTTTTAAATCAGTGTCTATGTCTACCAGTCTATCCAAATAAATAAAAAATGTCTTAAATGGCCCAAAACTCGAAGAAAAATCCAACAACGTAGTTTTCAACAAGTCACAATATGTCCCCCCTCTCCTCATCGTGCGTCACCCCCCACTCCTAGCGAACTAGCCGCATAGTGTAAAAAATAAAGGAATTTTTACTCAACATGCCATTTTTTAAAAAAAACTTAGCAAAAACATTTTTTTTCCAATTCACTCGGTGACATACTATTTTTGGAAAAAGACTTTTCTGTCCCTTGGCAGTTGGACGAGATGTAGCATGTGTTCCGCCTATGTTTAATGATATTTACTTTGAATAGGGTGACAAATAAAATTTAAATAGTTTATATTATATTTTAAAAACTTAGTTCCCGATTAAAGCTCGATTTCATAGATTGTCTCCTAATTTTTTAAATTAAAATTTTAATTGTATTCGATTAGATCTCGATTTCACATATTATCTCCGATTAGACCTTGATTTCACAAATTGTCTCCGATTAGAGCTCGATTTCACATATTATCTCCGATTAGAGCTCGATTTCACAAATTGTCTCCTGATTTTGGAAATTAAAATCCCAATTGTCCTCGATTAGATCTTGATATCATAGATTGTCTTATGATTTTGGAAATTAAAATCCCAAATTGTCACATATTTCACCGTTTTTTCAACCCGAGGGCAACGCCGTTTTTTCATGTCTAAAAATTGATAGATCTGAAAGAGTGTTAACAAAAAGATATTTTCTTTAACTTTTTTTTTTCGATTTAGGGTATGATGAATAATATTCTTAAAAATAAATATACTCTATAAATGTGGATATGTAAATAGAGAGAAAATAGATGGGCCTCAAATTTCAATTAAGCCTGGCCCAAAAAAATTCAAATTCATTAAAAAATGAGAAAAATCCCCAAAATTTCGCAAATTTTGGCGCTGGAGTAAATGAGTAGTGCGCCACTTCGCACAAAACCTCAGCAGATATAGCTGCCACTAGATTCATTAGGGTTTTCATTTCGTCTCGCCGAGCTCACTTCGTCTTCTCCAATGGAACCCAAACGTAAGAAACCTTCACCTGTGGTCGAGAACCCCATTTTCTCTAATATCCCGAAGAAGAGACGTTCCAAGGCCGCCGTAGCTGTGAAATCGACCGTTGAGCCGATGATGGTGGTGGATTCGGAGATCGATTCCACAGCTAGGTTTCCAGATCAACCTATACCTGATTCCGAAGCTAGAAGAAACTGGCCGGATAGATACAAACCGATCGTGGTACTTCACAATCGAAATCGATTTGCTATTAGAGATTTATTAAACATCAGTTTCATAATTTGTTCATTTTCTGTATTTTTCAGATTAAGAAACGAGATGTATCAAGAAGAAAAAGGAAGAAGTAAGTTGTGTTGAATTATAGACATGTGGTTTGTGTTTTGATTAGTGATTTAGTAAATCATTTCATTTTGATAGGGATGATGATGATGATGATGTTGAGGATCACATTCGAGCTCGGTGCCATTATAGACGTGCAATTGTTGATGAGCGTGATATATATGAGCTTAATGATGATGCTTATGTGCATGTGAGTTTATTATTACGCATTTAATATCTTAAATGATATGAGCTTAATGATGATGCTTATGTGCATGTGAGTTTATTATGACTTTATTGCTTTTGATACTTAATGATATGATCTTAATGGTGTCTTTATTATTATGTCAAATCTCCCAAATAAATACGTTTTGCATTGTCTCTCTGTTTTGTCGTTTATTTTTTTTTTCATTTCTGCAAATGTTTCTGATGGACATGTTATTTTTCAGTATGCCGAGGGAGAAGAGCCACATATATGCAAGATTGTGGAGATGTTTGAAGGCACTGATGGGAAATTATATTTCTCAGCTCAATGGTTCTATAGAGTTCGTGATACTGTAAGAATCAAGAACTCTTCTTTACCTTTTTTTTTTTTTTTTTGAATTGTCTGATGTTTTGGCCTTTTCTTAACTTTCAGGTAATTGGCACTCATGAGGAGGTTGAGATCAGTGATAAACGTGTGTTTTTGTCTGATGTGATCGATGCAAATGAATTGATCACTCTTGTTAGGAAGCTGGATGTTTTGATGATTCCCTTAGATGTACGTTCTTATTTCATCTACACTCTGTTCTGTTTTTTGTTAACACAGTTTCTTAATGGATTCTTTTATTGATGCTAAACATTGCTTTTGTTTCTTATGCCAGGAAAATAGTGAGGAGATAATCGCTTCAACGTCAAATTATGATTACTATTGTGATATGAATTATCAGTTGGCTTACTCCACATTTGTAGCTTTAAAACCAGGTTGGTGCTTTTAATAATTGGTCCTTAAGTTTTAGCATTTCTGTTCATCGTCAATTATATTAGATAAATATGTTGCAGTTTTTTGAAGATAGCTGAGCATGTATAAGTCTTTCTATTGTGCAGATGCCAAGATGCTTCTTAGTGAAGGTTCAACAATAACCAGCGAGAATGATGTAACTGGACGAGCTGCTACTGTATCAGATGATGAAGAAGGTTCTCGAGCTACACGAGCTCAAAGAACAGATGCTACATTGTTAGACTTGTATAGTGGCTGTGGTGCCATGTCTACGGGCTTGTGCATGGGTGCACATCTGGCCGGTCTGGACCTTGTCACTGTAAGGCATTTTTGCTTGCTAGTTATAATAGCTTAATAGCTTCTCAAAGTTGTTGAATCTTTTTAATGTTTAACCTTTATGTTCTTTTTTAATGATTTCACAAGAAATGGGCTGTTGATCTTAACGAGCATGCATGTAAAAGCTTGAAGCACAACCACAGTGAAACAGAAGTAAATTTCCTTTTTGTGTTTTTCCTTTTTGTCCAATTCAATTTCATCTCTTATGTTTATGTTAAGGCCAACTACATAAATTCTCAGATGAAAAAATCATTTCATTTAGGTAAGAAACGAGTCTGCAGAAGATTTTTTGTCCCTGCTTAAGGAATGGGAGAAATTATGCCTTCATTTCTCTTTGAGAACATGTCGGAATTCAGAAAAATATGCCAACCTTTACTGGTTGACTAGTGTCGAGGACGATGAAGATGACGGCAAGGGGAGTAGCAATAAAGATGGAGATGGAGATGTTTTTACAGTGGACGAGATTGTTGGGATTTCCTTTGGAAATCCTGAAACGGAAAACACTAAGAAGACTAAGAAGACTAAAAAGAAGATAAAGAACGATCGACTTTATTTTAAGGTACTAGTCTCTGTTTGTACAAATTTCACATTACATCTTATGGTTCAGCCATGTATAGTCACATTCTTCGCTGGTGTTTTGTAATAATAGGTACGGTGGTTGGGTTACAAGGAGGATGATGATACTTGGGAGCCTATTGAAGGACTCAGGTGAGCATAACATAAAGAATGTTTGCATTAAAATTATATATGTCCATGAGTTGTTAAAGTCTTTACATTTATCTCGGAACAGCAATTGCCGGGAAAAAATCAAGGAGTTTGTTCAGAAGGGTTATGAATCTAGCATCCTTCCATTACCAGTATGTATATTTTATACATATACTTGATTTTTTTATTTGCTTTCTTAAATGCAAATTTCTTCTTGAATGTGATAAGCTTTTTGAGTCTTACGTACTTAAATTGGTTAGTGTTAGTGTTTGGTTGTTCAGGAACTAGCAAAGTTTCTTGGTGTTAGTAAAACTATATTGTTTTGTGTCAGAATAGTTGAGGATTATGGCAAGATCCTGGAATTAGTTACAAGGTTACAGTGGTTCGAGAAGTCTTTACTTTATCAGTGAAATAGAAGAGTTTTACTTCCTGAATCTTATCAGTATGTTTCTGCTACAATGTTGATGTTATTGACACTTAAGTCTTAATAATTTAGGGAACTGTTGATGTTGTTTGTGGAGGACCTCCTTGCCAAGGGATTAGCGGTTTCAACCGCTACAGGAAGAAAGAGAAGCCTCTAGAAGATGAGAAAAACAAGCAGCTTCTTGTTTACATGAACATTGTGGAGTTTCTGAAGCCGAAATACGTCTTGATGGAGAATGTGGTAGACATACTTAGATTCGCTGATGGCTATCTTGCCCGTTATGCTGTGGGGCGGCTTGTCCAAATGAACTACCAGACTCGGATGGGATTGATGGCTGCAGGTGCATATGGTCTGGCACAGTTCCGCATGCGATTCTTCTTATGGGGTGCACGCTCTAGCGAGGTAAAGTTTCCTTTATGTTAATTTCTTTTGCTCAGTATTAATGTATGGATCATGTTCTGAATTTGTATATTTTTTGGTTTCAGATGCTTCCTCAATTCCCTCTTCCAACTCATAATCTTGTCATGAGAGGAACTATTCCTAAGGATTTTGAGGTAAGACTGTATATATATTATATAGTAAGTACTCTTGAAGATGACTAGCTAATTCTTATATTAATTGATGCAGAATAATGTAGTAGCTTATAATGAAGGCCACACTGTGAAGTTGGGAGAAATACTTTTACTTGGAGACGTGATTAGCGATCTTCCAGCTGTAAGTCTTGTTGTTGTGGTCTGTCTTTGACTAAAAATTAGCTAAGCTTCTGCTGCATATTCTTGACTTACTAAATTTTTCAATGTTTTTAGGTTACAAACAATGAGGTGAGGAACGTGATGCCATATGACCAAGAACCTAAAACAGATTTTCAGAAATATATCCGATTAGGAAAAGAGGGTAAGATTCTTATTATTTTTGTGGAAATACTGATTTTGAAGTAACTATTATGGCATCTTGAGGTTGTTTCTCTTCAACAGAAATGATGTCAGGTTCATTAACAAAGTCAAAGTACAGAAAGCGTAACCTCTATGATCACCATCCACTCAATCTGAATTCTTGTGATTCTAAACGTGTTGCTTGGGTCCCCAAGAAGAAGGTACAACCTTCTCACAACTCATTGCATCATAATTTCTTTTTTTGGTTCTTGTGTGTTATTTTTTTTGTTTTCGTTTCCACTGTTTTTCTGATTGTTTCAACACAAATTTTTGGTATCAGAATGGGAGTTTCAGAGACTTTCCTGGTGTAATTGTTGGATCCAACAAGAAAGTTGAATGGGATCCTAACGTCCCTAGGGTCTATCTTGACGACTCCAAACATCCATTGGTAATTATATCTTCTCTTTTTTTTTTCTCCTAATTGGCTACTATGAAGTTTAAGAGTTTTGACTTGTGCTAAACAGAAGTTAACGAGTCTTATTTTGTGCATAAACAGGTTCCTAACTATGCCATGCGGTTTTGTAAAGGAGCTTCACACAAGTGAGTTTTCTTTTTATCTCCCTTCGACCTCTTTGTTCTGTTGTGTTCTGAATTTTGAAAAATGTTTTGTATTTACTTATTATTGAATTGACCTATCAAATATTGGTTTTTGTAGACCTTTTGGACGTCTATGGTGGGATGAAACTGTCTCAACCGTTGTAACCAGAGCTGAGCCGCATAATCAGGTAGGTTTTGAAAATGTTTTTTTAAGAGAATCAACTTAGTTGGCTAAGAGATTATTTTTGGTCTTATGGATTTGCATAGGTTTGTTGTGATGTGCATTTAACATTGTAATTTGTAAACAGTGTGAAAATTATTTAATGATAATGTATGTTGGTGATTATACAGGTGATCCTTCACCCACACCAAGACCGGGTCTTAACCGTTCGTGAAAACGCGCGACTTCAAGGTTTTCCGGATTTCTACCGACTCTTTGGTCCTACCAAAGAAAAGTAAGTAGTTATTCTTTCTGTTCTTTGTACTCGATTTTTGCTAAAAAATCTCTTATAATTCAGATTAATCTTATATAATCATTTTTTTCTCAGATATACTCAAGTCGGGAATGCAGTTGCAGTGCCCGTTGCTAGGGCTCTTGGGTATTCTTTAGGCCAAGCTTTCCAAGGCCTCATACATGATGATCCTCTTCTTGTTCTGCCTGAAGGGTTTCCAAACTGCAGAGATAATCTTCCTTCGGAATCATCTCAATAGTATTAGATTAAGAAGATATAACTATATTATGTTGAGTTTATTGTGATTGAACTTGTATTATTTTTATCCTGACTATTTTTTTATTTTTACATTGAATTTGTAAACAATATTTTGCGGATTTGTCTAAAGGCTTTGGTTTATTATACTTGTTTGATACATAAACGTCATCGTTTAAGTAGTATGTAGATGCTTTTGTAGTGTGCTTTGAAACTTCAAAGCTCATACGATTTGTTTTTTCCCATATAATGCTGCCTTCACATAAATAAAGAGATGACACCTTTTTCTCTTACGATCAATGTATCCTTTTATCAGCAGCAGTTCTAGCTCTTTTTCATCCTTCTCTTCCTCAGTTATGAGAGCTTCTGTCTCAACAACTTTGTCTTGTAGGAAGTACAGACTCTCGTACTGTTTGAGTGTTTTCCTTTTAGAACAAACTCTGCAACCCTTTAGCACTTTCAAGATTCCATTTTCACCTCTATTTGCACAACTCTGTGAATCCTATTAAAACTTTCGAATATGGGCTTCGGGAACGGAAGTTATTTAGCCCAATAACGACTCCATCTTTAGTTGGCTAAAAGATGTACCAATTTCACAATAGGCCTAGTTTACAAATGTGATCTGTTTTGGGGGTAATAAACCAATCATGGATCATCGTACGAAGAGAGAAAACCGTTGAGTCTGCTAAGTGCTAATAACACCTGAAACCCAATCAAACTTTTAAAAACAGTATTTATAATTTGATATACTAGTAAATGACTAAATGGTGGGGTTTGTGTCTGTTTTGCGTGAATTATACATTTTGCTATGTATGAAATAAATCTTAAATAATTTATTAGGCTATTTATATCAGCTATGGAGCTCTTCGATTAGAAGTTCATGGCTTAAATCATGTTCATCCCTGACAAATCCGAAGGTAGATAACCTATTCAGGAGTTTAAAAAAAATTCAGTATATGGCGATAAAATACAGATAAATCATTTTGGTGGTTTAAATGGTAAGCTAACAAATTTTGAAACTTTTTCAAATGAATAAATTGGCCTTCGGATGAGAATGAGTTCTATATACTAAAAGTATGATATGGAAACAACATAACAACTCCAAAGTTTTCAGATTGAGATTCAAAATTTTCATAGAGACAACCCCAAAATAAATTTAATATCAACACATATGCTAAGATGATATCTTAAATTATCATTATTTATTTGAAAAAATTATGATCATATTTTCTAACAGGAGTATTTATAAGTAAAACTAGTATTCGTTAACTTTCAATTCTGCATAAACATTTAATATCATAGGTTTACTTTATAAAACTAACAAATTCTTAAATCATTATAATAAAAAATTACTGCAAATACGGAAAATCATACCAAAAACATCAGAATAATTAGAAGTTCAGAAGGAACTATTTACGTAAAACAATTCTTTTTTACTCGAATAGATAACAAAAACAATATTATTAACTATTAGAAAATATTTAATATAATTCAGTAGTATAAGTAGTATAACTAAATCTATTGAAGGTTTTGAATAATAAATATGAAGATAGCACAATTTGTTTCTTGATTCATAACATCATTATCATGGGACTTTAACAAAAAAAAAAAAAAACATCATTATCATGGGACCGACCCTCGTTATATGGATATTTTTTCGAAATTATTAATTTTTTTTATAGATTTTATATATCCCGGCAAAACATGTTCCATGGATCATACAAAAGACTGTTATATTAAAATCACTAAGTACTCAAATTAAATAGAATAGAAGGCTGGTCCACAAACTCGAACATCGTCGTTGTTGTCGGGAATGGTCTATTAATAATACAAATGCATCACCGATGAATCAAATTTGACGCACCGAAGCATATTAGTTTTAACTTTCCGAGAACTTCCAACTTCCTAGATTAAATCCAACACGCTATATTATTTCAAATTAATATATTGGGAAGATTTGTGTTAAAATGGATACCTAGCTAGCTCCTATCAAGATGTTAATGTCCCATTAATATATTTATCTTCACCCAATTATAGATCTGATGGCCTCACCACTAGTTTTATATGCTAGTCTGATTTTTTAGGTTAAAGAAAGCGAAAAATATCACGTTATATGTTGAATTTATATAACTACTAAAAACAGATGAATGACTCGGACAGACGTGGACATCCCTTTTGTATCTTTCTCGGATATAATTAATTAAATTAGTGATTGCAAGAAATAGTTTCGTTCCAGTAAATTCAATGTTCTCCTTTTGTATGGCTAACAGGCTAAGTGCTAAGCCATTCGTTTCTCTGGATGTTATATATACACATATGTTCACTGAGTATATATGTATAATACATATATATATATATATATTGTAAATCAATGTTTAAAAATATGCTAAGCCAACTAGGAACTACTGTATATGCAACCGTTTATATAGGAACTATATTGTAAATATTGTTTTGTAAAAAATTGAATATATATTCACAAATGTTATAGTTAAAAAGGAAAGTTATAATAAACACAAAAAAATTTGCTAGCATTAAAGTAATACTAATACTTTTAACTCAAATAGTTAAGCGTAATTGATAAATAGTTACAAGTAGAAAAAAATTGATTAGAATTTTTAATCAATTCTCAAATGAAGTGAAAAACTATAATCACATATTCACAGGCTCTGGATTAACCATGATTCACACTTTACAGTTCACACCATTAGTTATGTTCTTATGTGGTTTCTAATTAGTCGCTTTTGGTGCTTGAAATTGTAACTTAAATGAACCAAGTAGTGGTATAGTGTTCTCATTTGAGGTGGAGTTGTCATGTTGGTTTAGGTCAGAGATCAATTTTTTTTTGAGCGTGGAACTCTCTATTTATTTTTATTTGGTCACCGAAATATTTATATGACTTATCCGGATTTCAGAATTAGTCGGATCTCATAATCCGTTGACCCGAGAATCAAGTAAAAAATAAACATGCTCGCGACATGACTCGGAGTTTATAGTGTCCATTGAACTGGATCACCCGACTTATAAATATATATATAAAAATTGTAACTTAAATGATGTTTACTTTAATTTCGCTTAATAAAGAATGCCCAATATATAAAAACAAAAATAAAAATCTGTCATATCATTATTGCAGATGAAGGTGACATAATGACGATGTTTTGGAAACCCTTAGACCACAAATCGTAGTAAACCTCTATATTAAATTCATTGAGTTCATGATGTTTAACAAGATTAAATCTGAATGGATCTCAAATTCTCAAAATCCCTACGAAAAAAAACCATCATGATAATCTATATAAGTTCCCCATGCATCATTTCCATATTTCAAAATATATATGTATATGTATATATATACATACATATAAAGAAATGGATATAGTAATCGTTTCCTTAAATTTAATGGTTAGTTGTTCGGTTTGCCCTTTTGGTAACGAAAAAAACGAGTCTCGTACGATTGTTTAGTTAGTCCATATATAATGACGTTTTTTTTTTTTTTGGGTTTTAATGTTAAGAATATGGTGACGTCTTAAGTTTATGTTAATGTATTATCAGTTTATCACGTTTTATTCTGACTTATTTTAAAGCCTTCTCTCCAAACTATTCAAACTAAGGCATTTAAATGTTTATTATACGTTGGCAAGTCCTTGTTAGTCCGAACAGCACAAAAATCCAAAAACCAAAGGATTATGGAGTTTTGCTCAAGTGGTTGAGACAACACCAATGCCTTCATCCAAATTCTCAAGTTGTTTGATTTTAATTCCCTAAATAGATTGGCCAAAGCATATTATTAAATCGCGTGTTCTGGATATTTTCTATTATAATTTTTGTTTCTGTTTAGATTTTCCAAACCTGTATATTATGTATAAATTTATTTTTTCGTAGTAATATTTAGAACCGTTCATCGTATATCACAAAGATACATTCAAAATCTAAAAGATTTTGTTGGTCTAAGTCAGAGAACGATTCTCCTCAACCGTGAAATCATTAATCATTTTCATTTGATCAGAGGTATTCGCATGACTTTTCGCGGGTCCTGTGAAGATTATGGATCTCGATCCGAAACCTCCTGATTAAAAAAAATAAAAATAAAATCTTTTAAAAAGATGTTATTCCAAAAAACAAAAAAAAAAGTTTTTAAGAGGATGTAAGTGACACAACAGTTTGTTGTGAGGTGAAATGAATATTACGGTTAGGCATACTGCAAACTAACCTCACATGGATGTCACTTTTCTTGCCTCACGTACCGATGTAATTGTACCAAATCCTTTCTTTATTTTTTATTTTATTTTTATTTTCATTTTCCTACTCATAATACTACATGTCGGCATATACATGTTCATTTACTTTGAACATGTACATACAATATACATAAAACATATTTTATGCATAAATTATATAATTAAGCAAAAAGAGGATATATATATCGTTTCGTGTCGTGAGCAAGCATTCGACAATCGGCTGTCTAAGCAACATGACGGTTGTTGACAAATACATATTGCTATTACTTTTAATTTTATTTTGTTAAACTAGTTTATTATGTAATAATGTGTTAGACTCTGCGATGCTTTCCGCTAAATATGGTATCACTATACCATAATTATGCATTATCTCCTAATTTTAGTTAAAGAGGACTTTACGGACATAGTGCGAGAGATAAGGAGTAAAATATAATTTTGGTATTTTTTTGGGGTTCAATTGTAACTTTCATTTTTATAGATGCATGTGTCCAAATTACATTCATGAATGTGTATAGATCTAAGCCTTGCTTAATTAAAACTTTAAGATTTTTTTTTTGTTAATAACATATATACATGTAAACTTAAATTTCAATGATGACATAATTAATAACAATACTAATACAAATCACTAAGTTACATATACAGGTCAACTTTATTATTCTCTGTGTCTCTAATATCTGGATTTTTTTTGTACTAGAAAAAATTTAAAAGCCATGTATCTTTACATAATTGCAAATAATTTTATTTTGCCGTTATATCGTTGTATATCTTCAATTCGTGGGAACAATCAATTCAAATAAAATAACTATAATGCACAAACATTAAAACCTAGAGATAAGTTATTCACTACAAATACTATAAATATTTGATCTTGTCGTCAATCGGAATACTTAAACCGATCTAGATCCATTCTTTAATTAACTAATCAAAAAAAAAAAGAACAAGATATTAATCGATTATGTAGGCAAATTGATTGTTAAAGCGTTAGGTTTGCGATATAATGGGCAAAGTTTAACTTACACGTGAATGAGATCCTAATTAGGTCTGAAAATCATCAGCATGAAACCTCTTGGTTTACTTTAATTAATTATCACGGGAAACATCTTTAATATACTTTATTTTCTTTTAATAACTTTAATTATATTTAGTGCATGCATCGATACTTTACTTCTTTTGCTCGCAAAATAAATAAATAGGGCCCAAAAAAGTAAAAGAAATTCATAAATATTGAAGAAACCGAGTCATCATGACAGATCAGGCTTTTACAGCAAGTGCAGAGAGAGAGTTATTTTATCGTTACATTTTTCTCGATTTACACGATTTTTTATATAAAGTATATATATTTTGATTGATAATTCTTTATCACTAGGTATAGAGGTTATAGTTTTAGTCTTATTGCCTATTGGTAATATAAAATAGTAAAAAAATACTTTATTTTTGTATTTTGAGTTTTACACTGTAATATTAACTATTTTTGGCCATCTATAGATATTATTAATAGTATAAAAACCCCCAGAATTTTATAAGTTTATGATGATTAATCTAAAATTTGGAGTAGATTCTCCGCTTTAAATCTTTTTAAAAATCCCAATATTTTTTAATACTACTACAAATCACTAAGTTATTACATATACAAAAAGGAGTAGACAATACTGAAAAAAGTTAACACAATTTTATAATATTTTTGGTATCCATTTTATGATTAATAGCTATTAAATCTATCAATTTTTTGTACTATTATTATTTTTTTCACCAGTCAAATTATATATTAAAATAGTACAATATTTTGATGACGTTTTAATATGAAAATCTAATAGGTAGACATATTTGCAATCAACTGATTTTCATATAAAATTTGTAAATTTGATATGATATTGAAATCCGTATCAGGCGGTCTAGTTTTAAAAACAAGAGATAATTGGACATGTAGGTACTTTATTCAAAAGTAATTGGTTATATGGATACAATACTATTCAAAATTGGGTTAATGAATGTGTAGATTTTTCTAGTTTTTCTAATAGGTTAATAGACCATCATAACATAAAAAACAAATATAGCCCTAACTCTTAATTATGGAGGAGAATTCGCATGAAGAAAAAAAAAAAAAACAACGTAAAAAGAAATTAAAAAAAAGTTGAGTTGTTATTTAATTTTTTATAATATTTTTTTTCTTTTTTTTTTTTTCTCTTAATCTTTTTAACTTGATTTCATCAAAAATATGTTCACTAATCTAATTTTAATAATGAACTATTATTATTTAGTTTTTTGTTTTTTTAAATCTATAGAGTATAATTTTGTTATATTTTATAGATTTAAAGTATATCATTTTATAATATCTCAATTCAATTAGATGGTGTACATGTTATGACAGTGTACAATATAATTTAGTGTATACCAAGTGACATCGTACAACAATTCTCTTTGTACACCGACTTATCTTGTACACCGACTCGCATTGTACACTGATTCTTCGTAAACATTGACTCATCTCATACATTGGTATACATTGCTATTGTGGTGTACATGGTTATGGTGGATGGTATACGAGATGTTTTGGAATGAGTGTACTTGATAGTCGGTGTATGAGTTAGTGTACGAGGAGACTCGGGGTGCAAGTAAAATTGGTGTACGAGTTGATTCGATGTACGAGACGAGTCAGTATACAAAAAGAGTTGTTTTACATTGCAGCACACAGTCGGTGTATAAAGCCGCTATACAAATCAGTATCTATGAAATATTACAAAAAGCGGTAAAGATTAAAGAGAAAAATTGAGATAATTAGATTTGAGAAATAAAAAATAGTATAATATAGAACTTTTTAAATTAGAAAAGTAAAATAAATTTGTTTGTAATTTGTTAAGTAAGTTAGTTTACAATTTGTTTTGTGATAAAATCAAAGTGAGAAAAAATAGAAAAGAAGGAAAAACTAAAGAAGAATAAAATGCAGTGTTCAAGATGGTGTACATGATATGATAATATATACCAAGTCTAATCGTACACCAATTCTCTTTGTATACCGACTTATCTTGTACACCGATTCGTATTGTACACTGATTCTTTGTGTACACTAACTTGTCTCATACATGGATATACATTGTTGTTGTGGTGTACATGGTTATGATGGATGGTATACAAGATGTTTTGGAATGAGTGTACTTGATAGTCTCTGTATAAGGCGCTATACATATCAGTATTTATGAAATATTACAGAGAAGCGGTAAAGATTAAAGAGAAAAATAGAGATAATTTATGGAAGACAATGTATTGAGATCTTGTATGGGACATGGTGTATAGAGACAGTTTATGGGAAACGGTATACATAGATAGTGTATATAATCGGTGTACATAAAGACTTTTGGTTGTGCATCCATACAAAATGGATCTTGTTAGATTCAAAAAAAAAATTTTAAAATTAAAAAAAATAATTTCAAATTTTTTTTATATTTATTTTGTGAGATAATTAAATAAATTAGAATTTAAAGAAAAAGAAAAGAGAGAGATAAAGAAGAAAGCAAAAAAAGAAGGATCGGAGAAAAAAAAAAATAAATAATAATAATAATAATAGCATGTAAATAACAAATAATAATAATTGCATAAATGTAATTTAAACAATGATGAATAGTGAAAAACGCCTATCTTTACAATTGCAAATAGTAAAACACCTTTTCACACAATTACTTTTGAAAACCTACCCACTCATCCAATTCACCCTAAAAACAAATCAATTTTTTCTCATAAACATCATGTATATTGATTTTGAAATGAAAACACATATTACATCAACTATTAAACAATTAAGCAATAAAAATCTGACGGTTAATTATCGTATTGCATATATAGAAAGTGGCCGCGCCAAAATTGAAGGCAGCCAATTTCACATGCACATTAAGAAGCCGATCACGTCAACACATTAAAAATGTTAGTGGTTATTATACATGAAAATTAAATCTAAAATTTGTATGTATGAATGACGTTTTGACCGTCTCAATTGTCCAATATTTAAAGAAGTATTTAACTATTTTTAATAGTTAGTTAGTGTATCACATAATGCATATGTACAAATTGACTGTACCAGATTTAGAAATCAGAACAGCCGATCACATACATGAAAACATTAAAACTGTTCATGGTTCTTATATGTGACAATTAAACTTTCCAGTAATAATTTAACAAAAAAAAAACTCCCTAGAAACTATGCAAATGATGATTTGACCGCCTCGTTTGTCAAATATTTCACAAGTAAAAATTTGATTTTTTTTTTTTTGACATTTTTATTTATATATTATTGTAAGATGAATATGCGAATGACGATTTGACCGCCTCGTTTGTCGAATATTTCACAAGTGAAAATTTGATTTTTTTTTTGTTGACATTTTTATTTATATATTATTGTATGATCAATATCATAATTTTAAATTATATTTTGTTAACAACTAAAATTTATCTATATAAGATTGGGATAATGATATATGGTCTACTCTTTAACCAAAAAAACAAAAAGATAAATGTTCTACTTTCATTTTACTAAGTTAATTAATGTTTTCACACCAAATGGACTGAGGTTCGAGTCTTGAATATTGTAATTTCTTAAAAAATTTGTAGATTAATAGAAGCTAAGTTTAGAAGAAATCTCAGCGAAATACAATTAGAGTTGTTTACCATGATTCTAAGGAGGGAAGTATCGTCAGTGTGTCCATCAAAAGCATGGAGAAGGAAGTGTCGTCTCTTGTAGATCTAATCAGGGTCAGAAAAAATTATCCATAATAAAATCGTCTATGTAATTGTTCTCATAATTTGTAATAAATAATAAATTTAGATGATAAAAAAACTCAATTTCAAAAACTATTAACTTTATATATATTAAAACGCTGAAATTCTAGATTTTGGTCTGTAATTTCTTTTGATATTCATAATCAATTTTTAGTCAATTTCGATTTACTGAATATCCCTCTGTTTCAGAAGGGAATTCAATCTACAACCTTTGATAGAATCTAATATGTTTCCAAATATAATATCTATCAAATATGTTTCTAAATATAATATAAATCAAAATATGTTTCCAAATATAATACGAAAAAATATATAATTAAGGTTGTGAATTTGTCGGTATAACTCGGTTTGCATAATAATGTCACATGACTATTCCTACTATTCTTTTTTTTTTGTCATCTGGTAATTCATTAAACTTGTAAAGTTACAACAGAAAACTTAGCATCATGCCAAGACTAAGATAACTGCTATCACAAGAGATTCAGCAGCTAAACAAAAAGTAAGGCTTTCAGCAGCCACAAAAACCTGGTTGATATTTAAAACAAAAATACATCAACCAGCCTAAATTCGAGTTCATTCCAGCCAAATATAAACAAACTATGTCTAATCCAAAACAGAGGACAAAGATCTCTCATATTCAAACAAATCATGCAGCCAACCTGGATAACTTAAACTGACATAAGACTGAGCAAAATTACCTTTAACCGCACTTTGAGCAATGAGAGAAGCTCCTCTATTTGATGATGGATTTTTCTTAAAAACTTGCCAAACTTTAAGCTTCTCAACAGCACTTTCAAACTCATCAATCTGGTGAGAAAAGGAAGGCCAAGCCTTAGGCCTAATGATGGCTTCTATTAAGCTTGAAGCTTCTGAAGCAAAAACTATCCTATTGAGCTTATGACTGCTCATACTTTCAGCAGCCCACAACAAGCTTAGCAAATGAAGATCATCCTTACTATGAACCTCACTAAAAGATCTTCGACTGTGCATCATCACAACACCTTTTTCATCTCTTAGGATCCAAGCACATCCACCAATATTAGAATTTTTATCCCATTTGATTCCAATATTACATTTAGACCAATCAGAAACAGGTGGTTCCCAACATCTCGTATCCTTTTTCTGTTCTTGAGTTTCCTCTGATCCACCTGCTGACACCAACTCTTGTGATAAACACCAAAACATTGTATCTTCTCTAATCTTAGCCATTGTTTCCAAAGGAGAAAAAACCTTTCCTTCAAAGAGAAAATTGTTTCTGTTCTTCCATAATCTCCATAATAGCCAAGGAAACATTCTTCTCAACCACAAAGGAATAGCAAAATTCTTCCTTGAGTTCAATAAGTAATTGAGATTCGAATGAACTGATTGCATATCAAAGCCTTGAGAAGGAAAGGGAAAGGAAGATAAAGCCCAAACCTGTCGAGCCACCGAACAAGTAAAAAGGACATGATTGATAGACTCACCTTCTAAACCACAAATTTGGCATCTTGAATCTGATGTCATTCCCCTTCCTAAAATCAGATCTACCACCGGTAAAGCATGACTAAGAGCTCTCCACAGAAATAGCTTAATCTTCGGAACAGTGTGGAGATCCCAAATCTGAGCTGTGATCGGATTTAAGGATGGAAGCATTTTGGCTTCCTCAAGGAGCTCATGATTCTTAGTCTTACTAGCAAGCCAATACCCCGACTTTACCGTGTAGTCTCCACTTTTATTATGCTCCCAACACCATAAATCTTCTCTTCTAATGGCAGGCTTCATCCTTAGAATTAAATTCACATCATTATCAAAGAAAAGATCATCAAGCATCTCCCTTTTCCATCCCTTGGATGAGAAATCAATAATGTCATTAACCTTAAGATTAAGGTCAATGATCCTCTGTTTGTTATAGGGCCTTCTCCATCCTTCATCATAAATCCATGAATCTATCCACACACTCAAAGACTTTCCATTACCAATCTGTTTCCTTAGCCCTTTGATCAACAAATCTCTTCCATGGAGAATACTTCTCCAAGCAAAGGAGGGTCTGGGACCGAGATCAGATGATAAGAAATCTTCTTCTGAGTAATACCTACTTTTTAGGACTTGAGCAAAAAGACATGAAGGTTCTTGGAGAAGTCTCCAAGCCTGTTTAGCAAGAAGCGCTTGGTTGAAAGATTCCAGGTCTTTGAATCCCAGTCCTCCATGCTCTTTGGGGAGACACATCTTATCCCAATTTACCCAATGTGTCTTCCTTTTATGTTCTAGGGAATTCCACCAGAATTCTGAAATTGCACTAGTCAAGTTATCAATTGTTGTTTTAGGCATCTTGAAACAAGACATTGCATACACAGGCATAGCCATCGCCACTGCCTTCAACAATACTTCTTTTCCTCCCAAGGATAATGTCCTTGCAAACCAACATGATAACTTTGCTTTTAACCTGTCTCTAATGTAGTCAAGCAATTGGATTTTCGATCCACTAAAACATTCAGGGAGCCCCAAGTATGTACCAGCACCACCTTTCGAGAAAATACCTAGTTTTGTTTGCAAGGCAATTTTCCTAGGCTCTTCAACTTTCCCTCCGAAAGTAATTGACGACTTCAAAACATTGGTTCTTTGTCCTGTCGCCTCTCCATAGATTTCCAGAATTGACTTCAACACACCACACTGATCTTCATCAGCCTTGCAAATGAAAAGGCTATCATCAGCAAATAGCAAGTGATGTACAGAAGGACCTTCTTCTGAAAATTGAATCCCATTAAGTAAACCTTCTCTTTCGGCTCTATTCATCAAGTGTGTTAGACCTTCAGTGCATAGAACAAACAGGAAGGGAGATAAAGGGTCACCTTGTCTCAAACCCCTACACGGTGTGATCATCCCAAAAGGCTGATCATTTATCAAAACTGAATAGGTCACTGTTGTAACACACTGCATAACCCATTGAATCCATCTATAATGAAAGCCTAAAGCAAACAACAAAGCCTCCAAATAACTCCATTCAACTCTATCATAAGCCTTAGACATATCTGACTTTAAGGCCATGAATTCCTTTGATATAGAGGGATGCGTACGCAAACCATGTACAAGTTCATGCGCAACCAAGATGTTATCTGAGATTAGCCTATCTGCAACGAAAGCTGTCTGATTAGGAGAGACAATGTCACTCAAAAATGGTTGCAATCGCCTCACAAGTATCTTTGAAATGATCTTATATAAAACCGAACACAAACTGATTGGTCTGAGATCAGTCATCTTTGATGGATCCTGGATCTTTGGCAATAAGCATAACTGAGTGTAGTTCCAATCAATGGGTAAGAGACCAGACCTGAAAACCTCCTGAACTTCTCTGGTCACCTTATGTTCAATTACCTTCCAGAACTTTTGGAAAAAAAGACCTGTGAATCCATCGGCTCCTGGAGCACTTGTAGCTCTAATAGCAAAAACAGCATCTTTGATTTCTTTCTTAGAGATATCTCGAATTAGCTCCAAGTTCATATTCTCTGTAACCCTGGGAGTAAAATCATAGAAAACCTCATGAAAGTTCCCGGGATTAGAAGACTTAAAAAGATCTTGGAAATAAGTGACAGCTACACTCCCTTTAGATGCTTCAGCCTTCTGCATATTGCCATTAATATCCAATAGCTTATCAAGCCTTTTCTTTCCTCTGTTTGCCTTTACCGAAGCATGAAAGAATTTTGTATTCTTATCACCTTCCTTGACCCATTTCTCTGAAGATTTTTGGCGCCAGAATTCTTCTTCCTCCTTATACGCCAAACACAAATGTTTTTTTGCTCTCAACATCTTATAGGTATTTGGAAAATCCATAGACTGTTCTTCTTCCAAATCTTTTTGTAGCAGAGTAATCCGGCTTAAAGAATTCATGGAATTCTCCTTTTTCCATTTACTTAAAGCCTTCCGACACCTCCGTAAGTACTCAGCTACAGACAGGTTGCCTCTATGATTTGTAACATTCCACACTTGAGAGATAACATTCTTCACATTCGGTTTATTAAGAAATCGTTTATCAAATTTGAAAGAACCTCTGTATGAATCTTTAGAAGAGGTTAACTTGATCAGAACAGGTCTGTGATCTGAACCTCTTTTATCCATGAAAGTCTGATTCGACGCTGGAAATCTTTTGAACCAGTCCTTGTTACCAAAACAACGATCTAGCTTGGACTGAATCCACAAATCACCCCTCATTCCTCCCCAAGTGAAGCTATTACCCTTACTTGGCAGTTCCAGCATTTGACAACATTCAATCATCTCCTTGAAAGGTCTGAAGGAAGCATCACCGCGTCTGGGTCCTCCTAACTTTTCTCCATTATGAAGGATATCATTAAAATCCCCTAACATACACCAACACTCTTTCCTTTGTACTCCAATCCTAGATACCCTTTCCCACACTTTTGCACGATCCTTGGGGATAGGATCTCCATATATACAAGAATATATGTTTAAATATATTCCTACTATTCATTTAAATATATGTTTTCATATTCATTTTAAATAAGAAACGGATAAAATTATGAAGGGGCATATGTCCATTCATTTTTATGCCGATGAGCAACCCCCTTTGTTATTATACCAAACATTTAATATTCGCCTCTCGAACCGATAAGTGAGAGATACGTACACAACACGTAATACGGTAACATACACATGTACGTGTACATGCAATATGTGTAGGAAATGACTAGAGAACCCTTAAGATGCAAATCTTCGGGGGAAAAAAGAAACAAGGAATGAGAAAAATGTCCGAGACACGAGATGTCGATATGAGCCGTCTTAATAAAATGATTTTCAGAGTTTTTGATCCACCCACATATATAGATATATATAGAAAGTTATATACAGTAAATATAAAAATATCTCAAAATATAGTATCTTATATACATTTTTGAACTTAACATTATTGTAATTTAATATTTTTGATATTTTTAGCTTGATAGAGTAGACTATCTCGATTTTTAAATGGAACTGAATTCACATCCGGATATCTTAAAATTCAAAAGTATTATATCATATTTAACGAACTATAAGAGAGAAACAACAAAAAAAAAAAAAATCTAGATACAATAGAGAAAAATAGTTTTAGAGTTTTAATAACAATGGACAAGTTCAATTAAAAAAAAAAAACAATGGACAAGTTGACGATATCGAGAGGGATGGCAAGTAACAGTATGCTCCTCCAGAAAGGCTACGAGATGTGTCCCCACTTCTTCTTCTTCCCTAAACAAAAACCTTCCTTGGCTTTGGACCACTCTCATTTTTATTTTATTTTATTTTAGAAAACTGTACTTTTTAAGATACATACAACCTTTTTTTTTTGTTTTTATACTTCATTAGTTAGTTGTCATCTCACTTGATACTAAAACGTATAAATCATTTAAAAATATATCAAGCTGTAGTTTCTTATATTTTACTTGGAAAAATGTTTTGTGGACAATTTCAGTCGCTCAAAAATCTTTTTTAATTAGGTACGATACGGCTTACAAAATCACCATCACTACCAAAATATACCTCATTTCTCTTATTTTGTTTTCTTCGTATGTCCTGGTTAAAAGTTGATTCAACAACCAAACCAAATTATGAAACTGTCCTCCCAACTCATCAAGTTTAACAAACCGGAACCTATATTTACCAAATCGTCACCCTCATCCCTAAACCATCGATTTTGGTCCCTTAACCGATAAGAAGTGAAAAAAGTGGGTAGGCTAAGAAAAGTAAAGCGAAAGGACAAAAGAGAAAAGCAAGACACGAAGAAGTGTATAAAGAAACCAAACAACACCCACTTGTGTAACCCTACCTCGAACCATGTAGTTGTATTCATCATCTCACGAGTCACCTCTCGTTTTTCTTTTTCTCTTTGCTATTTATATTTTTATATTCTAGTCTATTTTTTTATTGTATCTTGTTTTTTCCCATCTGTTTTCGACTTTTTTTTTGTTAAGTCGGTTCGCTTGAGCAGAAACTATAAATCTATAATAGTAAACGATATATATATATTTTTTTGTTATTATTTTATTTTTTGGGTTAAGTCGGTTCGACTGTACGTACGCGTGTATTTTGTTTTCTTCTTTACAACTTTTTTTTCTTTTTTTTTTTGGTTTCCGCATTCGAAATTGAACTTAAATAAATTGATCACTTGTACAAAGAAAATTAGTACTATATTACTATACATATTTAATATTTTATTTGCATCCTACTTTTAGCATAATTTGAAACTGGTATAGTAACGTTCAAATTTGTACTGATTTCTTACCAAAAAAGAAAAGAAAAAGCGTACCGACGTTGAAAACACAAGTTTCGTAGACTTGTTAATAAAAAGATGCGTACCTTCTTTTCTATCGATTCTAGAGATGATTAAGGTTATTATTTTCTTGAAAAAGGTTATTATAGTATTAAAAGCGTGGTTAGCCTAGGATACTGGTTTATTTTTAACGTCATCAAATACAGTAGTTATTTCTTTAACAAAAACAAAAAATACACTAGTTATTTGCCTTTTACATAGACGTGAATAAATATAACTAAAAACTATAAATTTTAGCAAATGCAAAATATCATCATATATTATATATATAAATATATATAGTTTTTGTTAAAGGGTTCATATCATGATATATTTCAATATTATTTATTTTGAATCTAGTGGTCACTTTCGTTTTTTAATGCAAATCTGAATATCCGATGACGACCAATCTTTTAACTAAGTGTGACAAAGAAAATTTAAACTCAAATATATGATAACAGTCTCTAGAAGAATGGTAAAACTATTATACCCAAAAAAACAAAAACTAGTCACTAGGTTTTTTTTTTGTCGGCATACTATTGTAACTAGCTTATCTTTATAATTCCTGCTTCTAAAATTTTAACGAAATAAATATACATCAATACAGTGTAGATATATATCACAACGACCGATTTTAAACACGTTTGATAAATACATACTATATTATGGTTACAACCATCCCAACGTTGAAGAGACGATATAGTTTAGGTGGTGATTAATTACATCGTCCATGTAAACGATAAGACTCAGAAGAGAGGCTGTCAAAAGAAAAACAATGAGAGGCTGTCACAATCCATGTGCAATCCACATACGTGAAACCACGACCGTTCGATTATCCCTCGTTATTTACAAGCTCCTTCTGGAACGCTTATCGAACGGCAGATGCAACTAAATATATTTACCAAATCTCTATGACAACAACTTATTACTTTTTCTTTTGTCTCTCTTACAATATATGAAAAAACTAGAAAGAATAAATAAAATAAAGCATCTTCATCTTCATGTTCATCTTCATTTACAAAATGTTAGGCCACTGCATTTACATTTTTACAGTCCACACTGAACAATTTTTCTCACTATAGTAGTACTTCTATTTATGAACTTTTATTACTTTTGTCGGAACTATCTACTAGTACTTCATAATTTCATCCCTGATATTTTTTCATGCATTATACAGATTTAATTATATTCATATGGTGGTGACACAATAATAGCACTAAGAACATATGCAGTGCAAGTCTCTTATTGAGTCTCTCATCTAAAAAAAATATAAAAAAATATAAAAGTATGAAAGAGAATAAAATGGATCTCTCAAATGAGAGATTCATGAAAGATTCTCAGAACCTGATGAGAAACACTCAGGACACATATCTCAATATGATTGGTTTGGAATTTTATTTATAATTTAAACTTTAAATAAAAAATTAAATTATATAAAAATTATTAAATTAATATATTTGAGAGACTGTATGAGTTTCTCCCCACTCCATATGCTCTAACTATATTACAAGTATTGATTGCCTGCCCCAAAATTCGTAAGTATATATATATATTTTTTTAGACAATATATACACATTCAACTTATCGCCAAGTATACATGGTCTGCGTTATGTAGACTACATACGTTAAGATCTAAATCTTATTTTATAATAGATATAAATAATTGTTTTATTGAATACTAATATAATAATCTTGATAATTTAAAAAAATAACTGTAGACCATGTATTTAAAATTTCTCTCCGGGTTATACGAAAAAAGGAAAAAGCATTCACATGTCTCTCTCCTGACATGCACGAACCAACAAATTACTTCTTCTTTTTTTCTTTTTTGTTAAACTCAACAAATTACTTCTTATTAATAATTCGTTTGACACTAAATCACGTTATTATTATTTTTTATTAAAAATATAAACCTATTTTGACCACCACCTTTCTCTATATAAACATTTCAGTCTCCTCCTCTCTCTCATCACCCCACGATTTTCTCTCTCTTATACGATTTAAAAAGTTTAAATAAACCTATCTCAAACACCATTGTTTTCTCACTTTCCACATCTCCAAAAAATGGCTGAGACAACAACAGTATCGCCATTGAAGCGCCAAAGAGATGAGCAAGAACAAGAAATCCTCATAACACAAGAAGAAACCAAAAGACAAAAGCCTTCTTCATCATCTTCCTCGTACAACAACCAAGTTCAAGAACTAGAATATGACGCAGAGAATGACATAACATCCTTAATCACCACTCTTCAGCAAGAAATCTCTACGGAAGAAGAAAACGCTGCCGTTTTTGAAGACAATCTTGCTCTCTCTTCTTCTTGCTCCTCTTCATCTTCTTCTTGCACTTCGAAAGAAGAAGAGTACGAAGAAGACAAGGAGAAAGTGATGAAGCATCTTCTAGAAGCTTCAGACGACGAACTTGGGATCCCTAATACTGATATTGGCGGGAGTAATTATGAGATGATTAACAATAATGAGACTAATCAGGATTACGTTAATGGGTTTAGTTTATTAGATGGGTTTGGTGATGTGTTTTTGGAGCTTGAGGATGAAGCCGCTAATTATTACACGTTGCTACAATCTGAACTGTTCATGTAGAAAAGGGTAAAATAGGGAAACAAGAAAAAGAGGATAGGTAAAAAAGGGAAAGTAAAAGACCAAATATGATATAATGAAGGAAAATGAAAAGAAAAGAGTTTATTTTCTTTTATGGGAAATTATTCTTTTTTCATTATTTGGTTTTTTGAATTTTTTTCCCTATGTGAATTGACAAGTGTCCTCCTTTATGTGGGTTAGTTACTGTATGATTTATATTGCTTGATTAATTTCTAGTGGGACTAATGATAATGATACTATTTTGTTGTTTTTTTTTGTCTTTAAATTGTTTGTTACGCTATTAAAAGACATTTTAATCGTACTACAAGTCAAAAAAACATATAAAAAAAAAAAAAAAAGAATTTGATTCAAGTGGGTTAGTACGGGTCCCATTCCCGACCCTTGTATTTCATGATTTATCTAGCAAGTCGCCAGAGAAATTTCTACAAAACTGTAACATGCTATATAATAATAATAAATAAGTTGTGTCTATAGGTGATGGTTTCATTATCATTAATTACTTCGAGTTACTGTATATATTATGGGAATCGATGATGGTAAACCAAAATCTCCAAGAACCTACCTATGTATGTGCTTCAAGATAAGAACTTAACAATTTTTTTAAATTTATATATATCCATCATATCTCTTAAACTTTGAAGATACAACAGTAAAGAAGAGTTAAAACTCTTTGTTTACTACAATAAAACTTGAAAATACTAGATCTGTTAGACCAAATTTATTGTTGGATCGATTTCTATTCAAATCGATTATGTCAATTTCAAACTTTGTTCGATCTTAATATAGTATTCAACCTTTGATATCATGTTAAGTTTCAGAAATTTATAAATTAAAGTTAACTAACGACAAATAGAATAACTTATATTTTCATATTATTTTTTGATCTAGCATATAAATAATCAGGAACACCATAAAGTAGTTATCGATAATCATACACTTGTACCTTATTGAACAGGTATCCACATAAAAATATAGTTACATACACGACTCGTATATGTCTGATCTGCAATATTTAAACAGTATCAACAATTAATAAACAATGGATGAATTTTATTGGTTGTAAGTTATTTTATACAAAACCTAAAAAAACGAAAATTATTTATGTAGAACATTAAACGTTTGACAATTTTCTAAGTACTTTGATAAAATTAATGAAAATAAATATTTTTTTTAAAAAAGTAGTATAGATTCAACATGAATCTACATAGTAAAGAAATAATCCGTATCCATACGGTCATACGGCCCATACGTATGTATCTGTAGACTGTACTCATCATTATTTTGTCAATATTCAAATCTGAAATCCTGAATACTCAAAACATATCATATATATAATTATTGTATCAGATTTAATATAACGAATATAGTTTGCTCACTCTTGGCCATCCCTATTGTCCATGATGCATTTTAGTTATTTTGGTTACAGTCAATTTTTTTTTCTCTCGTTAGTAAATATTATTACCCATATGTTAGAGACTTAGAGATGAGGCAACGTAGAAAACTCCCTGGCAGATTTTATTAAAAATAAATGTCTAAAATTTCAAATTGATTGATAGCTCTATATACTTCCATATATATATATATATATATATATATATATATATATATATATATATATATAAGAATTAATTAAAAATTTGCCACTACTATAGCAATGTTCTATTTTTGCCATTTCACTATAGCAGTCTCCGAAATTGCCACTTTCCACCATTGTAAAATACTATTTTACCCTTCCATCAGATGAACTATTTTTTTCTTATTTTTTTTTTATTTTGTCCACGAGTTTTGGTAGACAAATTTATGTAATCTTTTTGGTCCACAAATTTTTTTTGTTTGGATAACTAAAATTTTTTGTTTGGATTTTATATGTATAATTTAAGGTATATTTTGATAATTGATTCAAATCTAAAACACAATGTTTGGGTTGTCCACTTATAATATAGGGTTTAGTTTTGGTTTTGTTTTTTTTATGTATAATTTAGAGTTTAATTTTATGTTAGAGTAGTTAAGATATAATGTTTGGGTTCTTTAAGTATAATTTAGGGTTTAATTTTATGTTGGAGTAGTTAAAATATAATGTTTGGGTTCTCTAAGTATGTTGGATTGTCTATTTATAATATATAGGGTTTAGTTTTAGTTTTGGTTTTTTTTATGTATAATTTAGGGTTTAATTTTATGTTGGAGTAGTTAAGATATAATGTTTGGATTCTCTAAGTATAATTTAGGGTTTAGTTTTGGGTTTGGGTTCTCTATTTATAGTTTAGGATTTAGTTTTATGTTTGGTAGACAAAATTTGTATAGAAAAAAATCCATATGTTTTTGTGTACCAAACGTTTTTTTTTCTATAAGGGTAAAATTGTCATGAATAGTACTATTTTCATTAGAAAAAATGGTTTTACTATTCAAATGGCAAAATTAGAAGATCTATAAATTTTAATGGCAAATTCTGAAGTTTCTATATATAACGTATTTTAATTGTGTTGATAATTATATTTAACGCCACAACTAGTGTTTGGCGTGCGCACTTTGTCACGTGATTTGAGTTTTTAGTATTTGGCGTCTGGAATAGTGCATAGAAAAAGATTGCCAAACTATAGAGAGAAGCATTTCTAGGAAAATAATTTGCTTTGAAATCGATAAAGTATAACCAAGTTAGACATAGATTAAGCATACTTTTAATATACTTGGAAACAGAACAAAATAAGAAACAAATCAACAAAATCAAGCTAGAATTTCATTAAATTTTTTTTTTTTTTTTTTAAATAATCAGCTAGAAAATATGTTAGTTTTAGTTGATTTACTAAACCGAAAGTTTGTTCGATGCATTGGTCTCTACCATAGTACTGGAAGAGCATATATCCATATGCTTACGTAGGAGGCTCAATGCCTCTATCCTAATTTTTTTTTTAAAAATCGTTTTTTAAATTAATTTCTAAATTAAAATAAACATTCAGACACCTTTTATGGAATTATTTTGTTTATGAACATCTACAACAAAAAGGGACAAACAAATTACAATAAAAGTTTAAATGGACTTTCAATTTGTTTTCCTAACACAGATTATTTATGCTAATACGCTATAGACATGGGAAGAGAGGATCTAATCATGTTTCTAATATTCACGATTCATGATACGCTCGTACGGCCATATAAATATGATGGTTGAAATATGTTTACATATAAACTGAGAAAAAAAAAATTTGCATAAGATTTTTTTTTTGAGAAAATCATCTTTACTATTTTAATTTAATTTTATAAGTATTATTGTTTGAGTTTTTTTTTATAGTGAAAAATAAAAATCTGAATAACCCTAATGAAACTATATATTTTTTTCTGTGGATATATACATGCATATTATGATAAATAGTAAATTAAATGATAATCACAATCGTGATTTATGAATATAATTCTAATGATATGCATTAAGAAGTATGATTACTTGGACATCTTTTTTTAATTAGCATCCTCTTTTAAACTATGAAGTTGTGTCGGTCCACAGTCCACTTACCCGACGTTCCACTGACGCTATGTTCCACCAGTTCCTGACATCGATAATTCAATAGTTATCTCATTTAACAGATCTAATATTGAATCTCAATGATTGAATAATATGTCATATTTGTGGGGTAATGGACAAATCTTTAATTAATTTTTTGATCCATTTTTGAATAACTTCTTCAAAAAATAAAGAAAACCCCATCCTATCGTAGTAACATTTACTAGTTTTTTGTTTAATAATATCGAGAGTACATTACTTTCAGCTAATTTCATAACATAGTTACAAAAAGTCATTCGATTTTCTTTTTCTTTAATATAACTTTTTCATCTAACAGAAATTTTTGACATATTCTTACGGTAACTCAAAACTATACTAAAATATCTAATACAGCCTTGATTAATATTTTAAAATAATATCATTTTCTATATTATTTCATCTTCTATATAATTCAATACAGAGTCTATTTGTGTACTAAATTAGACAATTTTAGGCTAATTATTTCTTGTTTGGGTAGTACTTAAGTTAAAATCGCGCACACGTCGACCTACAATTTTTTTTGTGGAGCAGACTGTATATGAAGGATTTAATCTAGGAAACCTACAATGTCTCCTAAAGATCTTAGCTTCAGTCAAATAAACTACCAACTAAAAGCATAGTTGTTAAGTTTATATGTAGAAAATAGATTATTTGCGTATATATTTTATATATTTGGCAATTGGCAATTAACAATTACACAATATATTTATATCCCCCTTTCATTGGCTATGGTTGCGATGTAAAATAAAATCAAGTGGGGGGTATAAGGACAATGCCGATCGTGACATTAATGATTTGAGACAGAGGGATTTTACTCGCTTGATTACATAGTTGAACTTATACACATTATTGCATCACTAATCATTTTTACTGTGGCGACAAAAAAAAAAGAAAAAAATCATTTTTACTGTTTTCGTTTTAATTTGGAGTTATATGATCATTAAACGATATTAATAACAAAAATTGACAACTAAAAGGTCGCGTCATGTCCGCCACCCTCAATTATTTATCCTACCTTTGTTTCTTCTTCTTGAAAAATATACGATTGGTGACAAAAAAAAAGATAAAGTTTGACAAGACAATGTCTAGAAGTTCGAAAAAAAAACGTACGGATAGAAATCTACAAGAAATAGCAATAATATTAACATGGCTATTCGAAAAGTCTTCGAATACCAGTTATTTGAAATATATATATATATCGTGTTTAAAACAATAAACAATCTAAGCTTACATAGTCATACTTATCGGTTAGATTGTGGCGACGATTTTGAAAACTTGGATCAAAGTTTAGAGATATAATTAATCAAAGGAGGAAAAGATCTATTTGACTTTGGCTTTCAAAAAGTCTATTTATTTGATAAACCAAAGAATATTCAATATGAATACGACGCATGCGTTACACAACAAACACGTATGGTGTTATGTTTTTAAATTACAATCAAAAGACGTTTGTTTATATTTGTTACACAATGAAGAATTTATGTAAAGTCGGTTTTACTAAACCCGAACAAACAAATGGGTCTAAGAAACAATCATAGATTATATAATGTCCACAAATTAATATTCTCTAGCCAGAAAAGTCTATAGACGAATATGAGCCCGAAGCCGATACTTAACTTCTGTATGACACTTTGTATATAATGCTTTTAATTCATACAAGAATACATATAACGATCAAAAATTGGTGAAGCTGAAAGCATATAGTTTGCAAGTGGTTACGTTTTAGGACCTAAAATCTTACATATTGCTATCATCTCAAGTGAATCAATGTCTTAACAAAAATGAAAGCTCAAAAGTATTCAATGTCCAATACTCTCTTTATTCTTCTTATCTTCAGTAGAATCTAGTTCTTTAAGACCACTAAATCCAAGTTCAGCCATATCTTGCTTCGCCATCAAGTTCCTAGATAACAAAAATCAGTATTAATGATCTAGAGTCCATTCTAGGTTTCCTCGATAATGATGGTGATCAAAGTAAATAGAAACTCACTTAGCCATTCGACATTCGAGATATTTCTTTGAGAGATGTCTACATTGTTCAGATTTATGAGCTGATGTCTTGAGACAGCCAAGATATTCTTTCTTCTCCTTAAAAAAAACACAAATGCTGCTAAATGAATAACACTGAAAGATAACAAAACATCTACATTCTACGCTAAGGTTAAAAAATGAAGAATACCGAATCGCATTCGTGTAAGTGATCCAAAGGGAAAATGCCTTTTTCTGGTGGTATTGGTCTTAATCCTCTGTTTCCTCCAAATGCTCCACCTGCCACAGAGTAAAATCTGAGGTTTAGCAAGTAACATTGTTATCGTAAATGAAAAAAAAAAAAGCTCTTATAAATTACAAAATGAAACTTCATTTACATGTCTATGTGGGATAAAATTGTGAATAAGTTAGTATCTAATTAAACTCAAAACAAGACATAACAGTTGTAGATAAACTATAAACCTTCGATCTAGGGTTTTGGGGTTCTACCAAACTTTTTTTTGGGGTCACCAACAATAATACAACAATTGGCTCAGCAGAATTAATTCCAGGACTAATCAGTACATAAGATTTCAGATTTATGATTAATTTAGCAGTGATTGGTTCTAAAACCTAAGTTCCCCAACAAGATATCTCATAAATCTAGTATTGATCGAAGCCTAAACCCATATATTTTTTTCCAATTTAAGACGAGCTCGGAGGCAGACGAAGAGACACGCACCTGTGCTCATTTCGAAACTTGGAAGTTGGGATTCGCTTATTGAATCGATCGGTTTAGCAAGTCCAGTTCTATTTAACTAACACAGGCCCATTAAAGCTTCATCAAACCCGTTCTAAAAGACTAAAAACCACCAACGCTTCAGAAAAAATTTTCGTAATCAAAGCGCGTGAAACTGAGTCTCTATCTTCTTGTCAGTTCTCAGAATCCGCGATCATCCAAAGTTATCATCTTCTCCTAAACCCAATATTTTGTTGGAATCAAACCTTGATTAATGCCTAAATTTGATTGAAGAACCAGAGATAGAAGAAGAAGAAACTGTTGGAAGAAGAAGGAATCGTAAGAATGAGGGAGAAAAAGAATTCGACATTAATGTTCAAGCATTAAAAGGCCTTGGGCCCATTAAAGGAGATTTTTTGCCTTTGTTCTGATCTAAGTGATTTAGTAATCGTGCATATGTGATCTTATGTTGTCTAATATGTACTATGATGTGTCTCTCATTAGACTTCGAAATTTGGAGGCCATCATCTTAATTTCTCAATGTGGTTCTCATTCCCGTTGGTGTTAGAGCATCTCCATGTGTAGAGTGTCTTGATAAATTGTGATTTTAACTTTAAAAAAATTGATCAATCACAAATTGATATATGTGTGTAAAGTGTCTTAACAAATATTTTGAAAGTCTTATATAAGACACTTTTTCATTCTCTCTCTTCCAAAATGTCTTAAGTTTATATTAAAAATATTAGTTAAGACAATTCATGTATAACCATTAAAGGTGATCTTAGGTACTACTTAATGTTTAAAAGTTACAAAACAGATAAATTTATATGTATAAAAAAAAAAAAAAAAAAAATTATGCGTCTTTTCCCCTCATCAACCCATAAAACTAACTAATAATAATATTACACAGAGTAAAAAAAATAGATTACTTTTTAATAAAGAACAAACTGATAACATATATCTTTTTTTTTTTTTGATGTGAATGGGAATACCATCTGGCATAAATTCTAGAAGAACACACCATTTTGGCTACAAATTTGCTAAATATTATACCTTTTTTTTTTTCCTTCTTTGACCATAAATAATTAAAAAAAAAAATAGCCGAAAAAAATACGTGTTCACATAAGAAGAAGCTACAAGGTCAAGTCAAAGATTGGGGCCTGGACCGAGCATCAAATATCCAATTGGGCCCTTATTTAGCTAAGCAGTTACGTAATCTTAATTTAGGGTTTGTTATCTTCAACCTATAAAAATAACATCACAGCTTCTCATTTCCAATTTCTAGGGTTTTTGTAGCAAGACCAAACGCAAACCAAAGCGATGGGGCGAAGTAAGTCAATCTCAATTCCAGTTTCGTTGAATCAATTCGTTATTTGTAGAATAGTTAGGGTTTTGGATCAATTTGAGATATTCGATTTTGTGTGTGAACGCCATTGATATTGAACAATCTGATATTTTCCACAGGACCAGCGAGATGTTACCGTCAGATCAAAGGGAAGCCATACCCGAAATCAAGATACTGCCGAGGAGTTCCAGATCCAAAAATCAGGATCTACGATGTTGGAATGAAGAAGAAAGGTGTAGATGAGTTCCCATTCTGTGTTCATTTGGTATCATGGGAGAAAGAGAACGTATCAAGTGAAGCTCTTGAAGCTGCTCGTATCGCTTGTAACAAGTACATGGTGAAATCAGCTGGGAAAGATGCGTTTCATCTGAGGATTAGGGTTCATCCATTCCATGTATTGAGAATCAATAAGATGCTTTCTTGTGCTGGAGCTGATAGGCTTCAAACTGGGATGAGAGGTGCTTTTGGTAAAGCTCTTGGTACTTGTGCTAGAGTTGCTATTGGTCAGGTTTTGTTGTCTGTTAGGTGTAAAGATAATCATGGTCAACATGCTCAAGAAGCTCTTCGTAGAGCTAAGTTTAAGTTCCCTGGTCGTCAAAAGATCATTGTTAGCAGGAAATGGTATGTTTTTAGGGTTTCAAGTCTTTTTCTCGATTGATTCGTTTTTTTTTTTGGAGCAAATGCTTAGTTTGGAGATTGATTATTTTTCAGGGGATTCACTAAGTTCAACCGTGCTGATTACACAAGGCTTAGACAGTCTAAGAGGATTGTTCCTGATGGTGTCAATGCTAAGGTTTGTGTGATTTTCTTCATATAGTAGTTTGAGGTTTATTTATATATATATATATATATATATGGTTAGGGGTGATTGATTCTGAATTATGTTTTGTGTTGCAGTTTCTGTCAAACCATGGGCCATTGGCCAACCGACAACCTGGAAGTGCTTTCATCTCGGCGACGACCGAAGCATGAAGATGATTTGTGGTTGTGGAACCGATAATCTAGTTTCTGCAGTATTTTGTTTCGCTTTTCTTGTAATAGTTGAAGACAATGATCCTTGTATGAGATTTCATTTTGCTTGGACTATTGTTTCAATCTCTGTTTCGCTTTTTTTTCTATATATTTCACCGCTTTCTTCTCTGTTGATCTCTTATTTTGCTTTTCATTTCCGTAAATTATAAATTTTAAGCTTGTCGTTATGAGTTACCTAATTGGACACGAATCTGTGACCGAAGAGACTGAGTGAAAAGTGAAAACTGATGAACTAGTTATGTTTGGACGTCGTTTTCCCAATCTCTTTAGATATGCTTCGGATTCAAAATCCGAATTTCCAATTATAATATTCGATCTGTCATGAGTCCAAGCGAAGGAAAACTTCGTTTTTTGGTGTCATTTTAGCAAGAAAAATACGAAATGGAATCACAAATTTTCAATAACACGAAATTGTTCTTTTCTTTTTTTCTCTGTTGTTGAAGAGTTAATTTTTTAGTTTAACTATTTGCAGTCTAAAGATTTCCTGTGGACAAAAATAAAGCTCATAACCCAAAATTTGGAGTCTCTATCTCTTCCCGTTTTAAATCCTTTATTTATTTGGGCTTCTTCACCCCTCCTTATCTTGAAATCGGAACATCTGAGTTTATTATTCTTCATGAGAAAAAAAAAAAAAAAAAAAAAAACCCAGCATTGTTGTTCAAATGTTCTTTATTCAAACATGTCAACAAATTTATTAAAACATCATTAACAGATCCATAGATGGTGGTTATTAAACATCATTATTAACAAATTTATCCCTCTAGTGAGCGCAACAAGGTACATTCTTGTTTTTTTTTTTTTGGGTTATTACACTGCTTGCTACTTATCCAAAGCAAGGAACATAGTGAATAAACGGGCCATAGTGGGCCTGGTCAAATATATGAAACCAGTTAGCTTTGTCGACCCTTGTTTAACTTGTCAGCAATTTAGCTTCGGTGTAAGAAATTTCATACTTAATCTCTATCGATTCGTCAGGCGAATCCCAAGCTTCGTTATGAGTACAGGTGCGTCTCTTCTTCTCCTTGGTTCAATTTCTATGATACTAAATAAGATGAAAATGAGACCGGGTTCCACCTTAAATTGGAAAAAATCTGGGTTTAGGCGTCGACCAATACTTAGATTATGAGATATCTTGGGAAATTTAGCTAATTGATCATAAATTTGCAACTGTATGTACTGATTAGTCCTGTAATTAATCTGCATAGCCATAGTTAGAATATTGTTGGAGGCAAATAAAACTGTGTTTGAGTTTTGGTTTATAAGTAAAACCCAAAAACCCTAGATCGAGATAACTGCTGTATCTTGTTTTGGGTTTAATCAAATAATAATTTATTCACTATTGTATCATAATCACATAAAAATGTAAAATGAAGTTTCATTTTTCACGAAATGAAAATCCATCTATTGAGCTTATAAGAGACAGGGATAGAAACCAATTTTTATGATCAATGTATACTAAAAATGTTATTTTCTAAAGCTCGATTTTGACTAGCTACACCGCGCCAATTGATTGATTATTGTGGTAGGTGGAGCATTTGGAGGAAACAGAGGATTAAGACCAATACCACCAGAAAAAGGCATTTTCCCTTTGGATCACTTACACGAATGCGATTCGGTATTCTTCATTTTTTAACCTTAGCGTAGAATGTAGATGTTTTGTTATCTTTCAGTGTTATTCATTTAGCAGCATTTGTGTTTTTTTTAAGGAGAAGAAAGAATATCTTGGCTGTCTCAAGACATCAGCTCATAAATCTGAACAATGTAGACATCTCTCAAAGAAATATCTCGAATGTCGAATGGCTAAGTGAGTTTCTATTTACTTTGATCACCATCATTATCGAGGAAACCTAGAATGGACTCTAGATCATTAATACTGATTTTTGTTATCTAGGAACTTGATGGCGAAGCAAGATATGGCTGAACTTGGATTTAGTGGTCTTAAAGAACTAGATTCTACTGAAGATAAGAAGAATAAAGAGAGTATTGGACATTGAATACTTTTGAGTTTTCATTTTTGTTAAGAGGTTGATTCACTTGAGATGATAGCGTATGTAAGATTTTCATTTATACACATAAGTTTATTTGTTTTGTAACTTTTAAACATTAAGTAGTACCTAAGATCAACGGGAATGAGAACCACATTGAGAAATTCAGATCATGGCCTCCAAATTCGAAGTCTAATGAGAGACGCATCATAGTAAATATTAGACAACATAAGATCACATATGCACGATTACTAAATAACTTAGTTCAGAACAAGGCAAAAAATCGCAATTGTCTCAAATGGTATGAAGTCTCAAGAGTCTCTTCTACCGCTTCTCGCCGCATAAGCAAGTAGCAGCTTGAAGAGCAAAGTAGGTAAGGATGATGTCCGCACCAGCTCGACGTAAGCACATGAGTGACTCCATCATTACTTTCTCCTCATCGATCATCTTCAAGACTCCACCGGCTTTAATCATAGAGTATTCTCCAGAAACCTGAAAATTCATGGAGAGGTTAGAATCAATAGAACGTGAGACTGAGAATGTTGTTTGGTAAAGATTAGAAGCGAGTACTTGGTATGCAGCAATAGGCAATGGAGATTTGTCCCTCAGAAGTCGTATGATGTCCAAATAAGGGAGACCAGGCTTCACCTGTTACAAAACATTCCAATTTTGTTATTAAACTCTAGAAATGTTTTACTTAGGATGATGATAAACGACTTACCAGGAGAATGTCGGCTCCTTCAGCCTCATCTTCGCGTGCCTCAATCAAGGCCTCTCTATAGTTCGCTGGATTCATCTGATACCTATTGTTCACCAAAACGTCAGTTTGTAACTGCAAAAGGTTAACAAAGCAAACAAAAAGACATTGAATATTTACAATCCATGAGGGTTTATGGATTTACGTTTTCTTGTCTCCAAAACGTGGATTTGAGTCCAGGGCTTCACGGAAAGGACCGTAAAACGAACTTGCATACCTGTTGGCAAAAAATTCATACACGAAATTAGATAGAAAAACAAGAAAATGCTTCCAAAAAGGTATTGAGATAAACAAAATGTATGATTACTTCGCTGTGTAAGACATGATGGAGACATTCTGAAAACCTTCAGCATCAAGAGCTGAACGAATTGCGCCTACTCGACCATCCATCATATCACTCGGACTGACAACATCTGCTCCAGCTCGGGCCTAAAGAGAGAGAGATATATCATATCCCGTAAGTAAGTAAAAGAAACAGTTAAATCATTTTAGTTCTTTGATATTGAAAACAAATCTTCTAAAGGTGTACCTGAGAAACTGCTTGCTTACACAACTGGTGTACCGTTTCATCGTTCATTATAACCCCTAGAGAGATAAACATGTATTCAAAACTCCAATCAAACTGTAACAGAAGGAAGTTGGGTACACAAATCTTACCATCCTCTCTGACTATCCCATCGTGACCATCAGATGAGTATGGATCCAGAGCAACATCAGTGTAGATAATCTAGCAGACGAGAAGAACATTAATCACCGCATACCCCAATTTTCATCTCTAGGTATTTTTAACAAACTGGGATTAGAAATCTTACAAGATCAGGGTACTTGTCTTTGAGAAGACGAATTGTTCGTGGCACCAAACCATTGTCATTGTATGCCTCATCCCCTGTTGGATTCTACAACATTAAAGCCAAAAAAAAAAGAGTTCAATATACACCTCAAGAACATATATACGCAAATATAACGAGAAGTGTGAAACACCTTTAAAGCCTCAGGAACTTTAGGGAACAAAACAATACTATTTACACCAACAGCTCTAGCTTTTGCAACCTGTTTGCATTACAAGATCAGAACTGTAACATGGTGGCAACATATAAAAGGAATCAAACCAAAAAACACAGAACAAACCTCTTGTACGAGACCATGCCTCCATCCAAGTCTATAGCAACCAGGCATAGCTCCAATAGGTGTGTCTTCCTCCCCTGCCACTCTCCAAAAAACACATAATTTTTCTTAAATACAACAGAAAACTCACATGAGACGTTTAAACTCGAACGCTAAAGAAACAAACCTTCATGAATGAAAAGTGGGTATACAAAATTTGCAGGGGAGATGTCAGTTTCTTGAAAGGCAGCTCTCACAGCAGGAGATGCACGGTTACGACGTGGACGTCGGTTTAGATTCTGAAAAAGCATAAGTAAACAATAAGCATCTTAAAAGTTTCAACCTTTGCAGCTAAACATATAGTTCATTCGATCAAGGAGAGTGATGCAAAATCAATCAAAGAACAAATGGATTGATTCAAGTTATATTCTTAGCTAATAGCAGAATCATCTATACAATACAATTAGAGACAATTCACAATGAAAATCAAAGGGATTAGAATACTCACAAGAGGTTGAACTATAGGTGTACCAACCGGAGCAGCCGGTTTAGGTGGAACCGGAGGTGCTTCAGGAACATTTCCAGCAGCAACAGCAGCTTCACACTCAGCATCACTCATTCCAAGCTTCTTAGCATGTCCATTGCCTGATTCGCTTGCTCTTATGACAAGACTACGACGTTGACTAGTTGCAATTCGAGTAGAAGCAATACTCACTTTGCTCACATTCGATCTTAAACCGATATAGCTTTTGCAATCGATTCCTCTAGTCGAAGGGAAGCTACAAGATGCATTAAAAATCGGTGTAGTAGCCATAAAATCTGCAACACGAACATTGAGAATTTTCATCAACGAACTTCTAAAATTGGGTGAGAAGAAGAAGAAGAAAGACCAATCCCTGATTCAAAAATGAAATATTTAATTGAAGTTACAGAGAGAATGTTCAAAGCTTTTATCGTAACTTGCCTAAACGAAGAAAGATTAAAGTCAAAGGTCAAAGCTTTTTTTTGGTTCGAAATGATAACACAGAGCAGGAGAAACAGAGTAAAGAGTGTTGTTATCAAACCTTTGAGGCGAAGAAGTTTTGTTGGGATTAAGGAAGCTGAGCAAAATATTGGGATTAGGAGAAAGATGATAACTTTGGATGATCGCGGATTCTGAGAATTGACAAGAAGATAGAGACTCAGTTTCACGCGCTTTGATTGCGAGTATAGGATTAGGAATTTTTTTTTTGGTTTCGAGGGAGGTTTTAGAACTGGGTTTGAAAAAGCTTTAATGGGCCTGTGTTAGTTAAATAGAACTGGACATTGGAAAGTATGGCCTAGTTGAAATTTTATATTCTCGGAAACGGTCTACGACTATTACTAATTAAGTATGGTGGTGCTCCACAATTTTTAACACTAGAATAGTAACCCGGAGTTACCCGGAATTTTAATATTAAAATATCAAAAAATTTAAATTATTTATAAATATAAATAAATCACTAATTATAAATAGAATTATAAAACCAATTCATTATTTCTCACAAAACTTAGCATACTTTAAAGTTGTTAAAACCATTCGATTTAAAAATATTCTCAAACATATTTTTTTTTTAATCACAACATAGACAAAACCACATTTTCACTTAGGCCTGGGCGTTCGGATATTCGGGTCGGGTTCGGGTCGGATTTTTCGGGTTCGGGTTTTTCGGGTTTACAAATTCCTTACCCGTTCGGGTATTAGAAAACTTCGGGTCGGGTTCGGTTCGGAATTGGTCGGGTTCGGATTCGGTTCGGATTAACCCGAATATCCAAAAAACAAAAAAAATTGAATTTAAATCTACTAAATTACTTGAAAATATCCAAAATTCTAAAAAAATACAAGGGTAATACAAGTATTATTACCCAAATCTACCAAAAAAACAACTAAATATACTCAAAATAAATCTAAAATATCCAAAAATCATGAATATTTAAGCATTTGTCTTATTACAAGTATTATTATTACTAATAATATATTAGTATGTACATATATTTCGGGTATGTTCAGTACATGTTCGGGTTTCGGTTCGGATCGGATTCGGGTTCGGGTTTTCGGGTTTTGAAGTTTAGTACCCGTTCGGATATTTTAATATTTCGGGTTCGGATTCGGATTGATTTTTTCGGATCGGGTTCGGGTCGGGTACTCGGGTTCGGATATTTTGCCCATGCCTATTTTCACTCATAATAAACTATACAAAATATATATCACCTCTAATTAGATATTTATTGTGTAACATAAAGTATATATCCGCGCTACTACGGGTTTTTTCTTTTAAACTTTTTTTTGTTTATATGTACATTTAGAAAAATGTTTTCATTTTGTATGAGCAATTGAATATTTTTTTGGTTTTTATAAACTGATTTGTATTTAACAATTATATATGTAACCTTTTTTTTTATATGAATGAGTGCCTTGTTATGATCATAAATATGTTGTAGTAAATTAAATTTAGTCATTGTTATTCGGTTTAGAATTCAGAGTAACTCAAATGTTGAGTTGAACTGAACTAAATCAAAATCGAATTCAAATTCAAGTAAAACAAAAGACATATATTTCACTTCGCAAACAGTTCTACCGAGGACTCAGCACAAAAGCAACCAAAAAAAAAAAAAGCACCAATAAGACCTTAAGGACATGTTTTCAAACTCTGATTTACTAACGTAAACACAGAGAAGAAGAAACATGTTTGTTTCTTCAAGTCGTAGCGTCAACGTCTAGGTCAGTTTCGACTGGTACATTAGGCGAAGAACTGTTCTTTTGTCGGCCTCTTAAACGCGAAGAAACATTGTCAATTGCTGAATTGTGAATTAAACTTAAAAACAATTTTCTTATTTTTTTTTTCTCTTAAATTAAAGGAGGAAGAAAAATCAAAAGATGGAGGATGTGACTTTGAGAAGACTTACAAAGGCTATAATTGATAATAAAGCTGAGAAGAAACAAAAATGAGGTGTGAGTTACTCTACGTACTTGTCATGATTGAGAAAAACAAAATTGGAAAACGAAGACTTAATGACTTAATTGCTGTCCAAGTAAACGTAATCTTTCTAATCTACCTCTTCCTCGTACAAAAGCCATATGCTTTTACCAAATAAAAGATTCAGGAAAGAACAACTTTTCTTGAACAGATCATAAACATGAGCTCTAATAATAGTTTTTCTCTTTTGATTCTCTTGTCTTTGTTACTTTCTTTTATCCTTGATTCTGCAGCCCTCACCAGGGGCGGACCCACATTAGAAGGTGTGGGTGCACATGCAACCATTAAAATATAGTTAATTAAATGTTTACATGAGACAAATGAATGAAAATGGCAGTTTGGTACGAAAGGGTTGCTATCTGGAGCAGTGGTACGAAATTACATGTGTTACCAACTCTACTTCAGGAAAGGTCGTCCCTTTTCTTTCCGTAATCAACAAGGAAGTTGTGGACATCTCTCTTCCGTATCAGTCCCAGTATGATGGCGATATCCGGTCGTACGTGTCCATTCGCATAAAAATCGCAATAACTTCAAAGGGATGCTCAAGCGACAGAGAAGAGCTTATTGGATCACTTTTGGATTTGACGGGTACCCCTTTTTACATTAGCTACATAAATAAACTGATAGCGGTTGGTTGCAACATCACGGCATTGTTGACAGATGTCACAGGCATAGTGGGATGCAAATCTAGTTGTAGCGCAAATCACAAATTACCACTTGTCCTAACAAATTTTTTTGGATAATACATACAAAAATAGTTTATATATAGATTTTAGGTAGGTCAATTGACCAACCTTCCTTCTTTTTAGGTCCGCCCATGACAGTATGGTTGAGCTAGAATGGTACATCCATACAGCGAATGATTCGTTTATAAAGGCTCTGGGATGCTATAATATGAAAGATTACATGAATGTAGACTACAAAGGTCAAAGGATGAAAAAAAGATGTGTATGCGACTACAATGCTTATCTAAGCTATGCAAGATGCTCATGCACTCGGGGTTACAAAGGCAACCCATACAGTTTGGGCGGATGCGAAGGTTAGTTAATTAATTAACTGTGTTTACAGTTCATGTTTTTATTGATATTTTCTATGAACTTTATCAAATAAACACCTATGAAATCATCGTTTGATTGCCATCTCTTTGCATGTTGAAAACCAGATATTAATGAGTGCGAAGAAATTATAAGCAATGTGGGATGTGTTGGAATAATTATTAAAGTTTTGTGGGACTTTATTAATAATATTTGTGTGTGAAGAGAAATGATAATTGTGGTGGTGGCTATAGCACAAAGTTTGTGGCTATATCACCATTAATGGCTATTGCACAAAGTTGATGCTATATCAATATTGAATGAAATGCAAGAAAAACAGTAGCAACACAACAAAAAAAAAATTCAGACCAAAAATCTGAGCTCTTTCTCTCTCTCTTTGAGTTCAATATTTTGAGAAGAAAAATCACACAAAGCATCCACAAAATTCTTTCAATCTCCCACAAGAGTAAGTCTTGTTGTTTGAGAGTATCGTAGTTCGAAGTTCGTGTAGAACCGTGTCTTCGAGTGTTTGCGAAACCGGTTATATTTGGTTGTATCCTGGGACTCTTGAATCTGTGATTCCCGTCACACTGCGGGGGATTCAAAGAGTTAAGGAAAGAGATTGCGATCTCGCCTCCAAAATCTCGTTCCTTAACGTTTTATGATCATTCCATCCAATTCCCGTAGTGTTGCATAAATCATGCTCCTACAGGATGTCAAGAAGGCACTACATGTGTCAATTTGCAAGGACACTATGATTGTCTGTACACAAATGACCAAATAAATCATCACACAAATCATCGGCCACTTGCTATAGGTAAGTCGTGGGAATTTTTATCGCTATTATGCGTGCATCCATTTAAATTTAAATTTCTTTTACAGTGCTGATTACCAACATTATTTTTTTTTTTGGTCAACAATGATGATTAACTCTATATTACCATTTATCCAAGAAGTACTAGAAAACAAGTTTTTGCTTTCTTTTTTCTAGGATTGCAGGGTTTGGTGCTAGTTTTGGCTCATTGATATTTGCTGGTGGAATATATTTGTTATACAAATTTATAAGAAAGCAAAGGAGGTTAGACCAAAAGAAGAAGTTCTTCAAGCGTAATGGTGGTCTATTGTTGCAACAACAATTGATTTCAACTGAAGGTTCTGTTGAGACGACAAAAGTGTTCAGTTCGAAAGAGTTGGAGAAAGCTACTGAGAACTTTAGTTCAAATAGAATACTCGGTCAAGGTGGTCAAGGTACTGTGTACAAAGGAATGCTTACCGATGGAAGAATTGTAGCAGTAAAAAAATCCAAAGTCGTGGACGAAGACAAGCTAGAAGAGTTCATCAATGAGGTTGTCATTCTTTCACAGATCAACCACAGGAACATCGTGAAACTCTTGGGATGTTGCCTTGAGACAAATGTCCCAGTTCTCGTCTACGAGTTTGTTCCTAATGGTAACCTTTTCGAACATCTTCATGATGAGTTTGACGATAACACGATGGCTACTTGGAAAGTGCGCCTCCGCATTGCTATAGATATTGCAGGAGCTCTCTCATACTTGCACTCGTCTGCATCGTCTCCAATCTACCACAGAGACGTCAAGTCAACAAACATAATGTTGGATGAGAAGTACAGAGCAAAGGTATCTGATTTTGGAACTTCAAGGTCAGTAACAGTGGATCATACCCACTTGACAACGGTAGTTTCAGGTACGGTGGGATATATGGATCCAGAGTACTTTCAGTCTAGCCAATTCACAGACAAAAGTGATGTCTATAGCTTCGGGGTCGTTCTAGTGGAGCTAATAACTGGAGAGAAGTCGATTTCTTTTTTGCGGTCTCAAGAAAACAGGACATTGGCAACTTATTTCATTCAGGCAATGAAAGAAAACAAACTCTTCGATATTATTGATGCTCGAATAAGAGATGGTTGCATGCTGAATCAAGTGACTGCAATGGCAAAAGTTGCGAGGAAGTGTCTCAATCTAAAAGGGAGGAAACGACCAAGCATGAGAGAAGTGTCGATGGAACTTGAAAATATTCGTTCGTCTTCTGGAGATATGCAACCACATGAGCATGTTAGCGAAAACCAGGAGGAAGAAAACGACAATGGAGTTGTGGAAGATGTCATAGGGAGAGACTTAGGGAACAATGTGGTTGTTACTGCTCCAGCTTCTCATTACAATATTGTTGCTGCGTCATCTTCATCGTGGTCAGATGTCGAACCATTGTTTCCTCTTCAAACACAGTGAAACTTCAACTTTGAATACGACCATATAATCTCATGTTTTTGCTTTTACGTTTTTTTCAGTGTTTGAGTGTTAAAAGATATTTCTATTAAGGTCGTCAAGTGTGTAATAACGGATCTCGTTTGTATCTCATAGAAATAATTTTATGTTTTAGCTCTAGTTCTTAATTATAGGAACAGTTCTTCCTTCTGAACGTTCTACTTCTTAATCATGGAAACGATTCTTCCTTTTGTTGAAAATAATCAAAAACTATAATCCACCCCTTGCTTGTTAGTAGAAATTATATAACACATGAAAATGAGTTAGCTAGATTATGGCTTTTTTTTGGTAAAAATTGAAAATTCAGATTTATTTTCCGATTTCTTTCGTTGCCTAGAAGTGTTAAAATTGGTAACTGTGACAATAAGTCTTCTTGAACAACCGACTCAAGCAAAATAGCAAATCCCGCCCAAATATTCAGAGAAAATGTAAATTTTCATCAAAACATTTTTTTTTCTATCAAACAGCAGAAAACCTCATGTTTGAAATTAAAAAAAAACTTGCATCCATGAGTTTCTCTATTTATTCTATATGTCGCTATATTTTTGTTAGTCTCTCTCGCTATATATAATATATTGAAGACTAAGAAACTAGAATGTTGTGGCGCTCACACACTTTACCACCATTTTCACCCCACCACTTTTCTGCTTGTTCTTCACTAAACTGTTTCCGACTGCATAATAACACAGACAAAGTTTTTAGTAAAGCTAAAGAAAGGCAAAGAGCTTAGATTTAAACATGATAAAGGAGACATATACCTGAACCGAACACGCTTGAGTTCATTACCACCACCAGGTAAAGACAACAATGTTAAATACACTCCTGGTTCGTCTTGCACAACCCTCTCTGGCTTCTCACTATGTTTCTTATGTCCCTTAGTGAAGCTCTTACTTGTTAAGTTGTTCTCAGCTTGAGTATCATGAGAAACCATGCTTCTTATATGTGTTTGGTTACTACTTGTCTGAGTTAAAGTCTCTGTTGTCTCTTTGTCTATGTGCTTTGAGTTAGTGCTAATACTATCCTTTTGTCTTTCAGTCATTTCCTTCAGCTGCAAAACCATAGTAACAATATGAGAGATATAAGAAACAAACGAATGTAGTTAAGAGTCTGGAAAATTTTCAAACCTGAGTGGTAAGAGATCTAATAACTTCCTTTGCAGATCTGTTTTCCTCTGCTTCATCCGCTGCCATTGCAGTGACTACTTTTAACTGTCTTCTAGTTTTATCGAGTTCCTCTTCAAGTTGGTTGGTTTTAGAAGTAAGTTGTTCTACCTTCAATGTTCAGTAGATAGAAACCTTTTTTTTTTAAGTCGCTTTGAAGTGATCTATAGATGAAAATAGTTTATGGTTAGAAAGAAGTACCTGTTCCTTCAGACTTGCCATTTCTTGACTAAAACTGTCTTTTATTTGTTTAGATTCGTCAGCTGTTACTTCGTAAGATCGACGTGGACTAGTTGACTTTACTGAACCAGGAGACGCTGTGTGAGAGCTAGCTCTTGAACCAGGAATTTTTACCATCATATTCTTGGGAATTTTAGACAAAGTTGTTGATCCTCTTGATAATGGAGAACCAACAGGCTGTAAATTGCCATTCATGAAAGGGAAGACATTACGGTTAATTACTTCTGGTTTTAAATCTCGTCTTTGGTGTCTTCTTTCAACTTGATGCAATAAAGAGTCAGCGGACGAAAATCTGGAGTGAGCTGAAAGGAATTTTTGAGTTAAGCTTTCTCTTTCTGAAACATCCGTCGATTTCTGCATATTCAAAAGTCTTCTAGCCCGTGGAGTTGGCGGAGAAGGAGATGGTTCTCTCGACTTTTTTAGCTTGGTAAAACATCCATAACACACTCGATAAGGTTTGTTCATATCAGGTGCTAGAGCAGCTCTCAGAGATTTCCTACTGCTGCATACTTTACAAAATACAAGACCACAGTTGTAACAGTTGTGGCGTTTTCTCCTAAAGGTGAAGGGATTGCGGCAACCAGCACATAGTGAATGTTCAGAGCCAGGTACCCATTTGTGAACACAAATCACAGCGGTAAAGTTTGATCCACATGTTACAGCCTTCACTTGCTTTTCTTTGAGAAACCCCACAACCGCGGGTTCCCTTTTGTTCTCGACGGTTCCATGGCCTAGCTGGCCATTTAATCCCTTTCCCCATGTGTAAATTTCTGATTTAGATGTCAACACTGCAACATGATGAGAACCACATGCAATCTCCTCTACAGTAGCCTCTACTATGTCTCCTTCAACACGTACGGGAAACTCACCCTTAGCGGTAGGAATTCCCAGCTGGCCATAAGCTGCGCTACCCATTGTATATACATGTCCTCTGGATGTAAGAGAAACCGTGAGACTATGTCCGCAGGCAACTTGGAAGATATCTTCATTCCTCAATGAAGTTACACACTCGGGGAGTAGTTTTGCATCATTGTCACCATGACCAAGCTGGCCATTCTCGCCATCACCCCATGTGAAGACTTGCCCGCACGAAGAGCAGAGATCTGCATCAGATGCTTCATTTGGCACTTCTACCACTGCAGCTGTATGCCAAACGCCACAAGCAACCTTCATTACTCTTAGCTCATTTAGGCTTTCAACTTCACGAGGAACACTTGTGCTTCTCCGGTCTCCATGACCCAGAGCACCAAAAGATCCATCTCCAAATGTGAACAATTGGCCAGATGATGCAACTACTGCTGTATGCCAGGGACCGCAAGCGACATTTGCTACATGCACTCCCTGTAAGACACCAGTCACTCTCTTGGGAATCCAGCAGCTGGATTCATTCCCGTGCCCAAGCAAATCGACATAATGAGTGCCATCACCCCAACTATAAAGATCACCAGAGTGAGTAACAGCACATGTGTGGAAATCTCCACACGCTAAAGATTTAAAACCCACTCCTCTGACACTACTAATGAACTTTGGATGTTGGGCATCTTTTTCTAAGCCATGCCCTAGCTTTCCACCTTTTCCCTCGCCCCAGCTGAAGATCTCTCCTTGTTTGGTAACTAAAACCGCATGACACTTACCACATGCAATGTTTTGGGCATCGAGAACTATCGTTGATTCTAATGCTTTTGGTAAAAGAGCATCCTCTGTCGTGGAGTTCAATGACTTTTCAGCACCGCTCAGTACACCATCACATATACCTTCACCCCATACAAAAACATCACCTAAGGCATCAAAGTCTTCGTAAAATGAACCGTGGCTAGAGGTGCTCACAGCACTAGATAGACTGATCCGGACTGGATCACTGGTCGAGAATCGTGAATTTGAATTTTCAACATTTGTAGGACCCGGAGAAAATGGACAGAAGAGGTTGTTGGCATTGGCTTCTGTCTGATTGTTACCGGCTGGTGCAGTTATTGAGACAATGTCAGAAAACACTTTTCCCAACCGAGTTTGTGTAGAAGTCTCAGTAGAGGGTTGAATAACTTGATCCTGCGGTAAGATGATGCAAAGTATAAGGTGTTTGTTCAAACTCCTAAAAACAAGAAACGTTATGTTACTCACAAGAATTGTTACAAATGGAGACACTCTTCGTGCAGGAGGGGTAGGACTTTCCGCTGAAGTGATCTCAGGTTTAATATTGTTTCTCCATTTGGAGATTTTTACCCGACTAATCAATGCCTTTAAACCAACAACCCAAACTTCTGCTTCATCTTTGTCTTTACATATCTGCCCAAAAACATCATCAACAAGGTCAAGAGGAATATGCATTCTCTATAAACTGTCGGTATTGCTCATTAAGATGGTACCAAAAACTCACCAAATCCAAGGACCTGTCAGGACATATAAGCGAAAATGACTGATACTCTTTCTCGGGGCGTGGATATCTCTTAAACGTAGGCTGAAACAAACTTTAGCCGTTGAGTCTAAGATGGGGGTAAGAAAAAATCGAAACATATAGACAAGAAGAAAGAAGCATGATAACATGAAATGAGAATAGAAACATATTTCAGACGCTAAGTTATATTCAAGGAACTGTACAAGTTTAAGAAGATACAAGCATATTGCAGAAAGAAACTCACCGTGCGCTGTCCAGGAACAATTCTCAGGACTTGACTCAGTTTAATCTGCTTCTCTTCTTTGCCAGAGTACCATACTAATGCAGACTCGTCCTAGGATAATAAATCCACATGTAACATAAATAAGAAAAGAAGAAGAATATTTCAGAGTTATTAAAAGAGAAAAAGATGGCATCCCAAGAAATCTTACATTTGTGAGCTGGAATGGACAAAACTTAGGCTTCCCTCTACGTCCATATTTCAACAAGTAAGACCCTTTCTTAAGTGACGTAATGGCCTGTCAAATGGATTAAACTATAGGTAAGATACACTTGTTAATACCAAACAATCACATCAAAAGATGATCTTAATGACTTAAAAAATTTGAACAAAAATCAAAATTATTGTGGTTCTTCAATTAAGTCCTGAGTTTTCATAATATCTTACTCTGGACAGGTTTGAAGAAGAACAAATTTGCGTATTTTAAGCATATATGAACACAATGTATTCCCATCTTCCAAATCTTTTTCAATCATTTCAACACAAAAGCTGATAAAAGAGAGTATATTCTCACCTGTTCAACGTCTCTATCAGAGAGACTAATTCTCAAGGAATCAGCCATTGAAGCTGCTGCAACGGCAAAGAGCTAAATCCCTTTCGAATCATTCTCAACCAAATCGTTTAACATTACTCGAAAAATCTCTCCTTCAAATCATTCCTTTATCTATTCTAACCCATGCTTTAAACACTAGCTTCCTTCAAAATTCCCAGATTTTTCAAATTCCCAAAACTCTCAAGTCCAAAATGTACATTAACCTTATCGTCTGTTCATAAAAATTCACCTCTGATTCTAATAATCGAAGATGAAAACAATCCTAATAACCTCGAAACCTCGTAATCAAACGTCAATGCAAACAAAACAAGATTCTTCGCCGGAACTAGAAGGTGTACCGATACCGTTGATCGCCGGCGATTACGAACGAGCGTGATTTTGAAAGGCTCTTGATGATTTGAGAATCTACGCCTCTGCTTTCGTTTGCTCGCGTTTCTATTTTTTTTTTTTTTTTCATTTTTCTTCTTCGTCTAGAGGCATTGCATATGAATTTTGAGTGAATAGTTTTAACCGAACCAATCAAATTGAATCGAACCCGAACCCGAACCCAGACCGAATGAAAAGTGAAAACATTGATTGATATGTCCACTGTCCTATCAAATATTATCTCTATGAAAATTGTGTTACGTTTATTTATAGAGATAATGAACATCTTTCATATATTTGTTTCCTCAAACCTTTTTTCATAAAGACTATTGAAAAGTATGTAATAAACTTCAACATCTACTTTCAAAATTTGGATGTATGATTTATTGATGGTAGAGAAAAAAAAAGAAACAAATTAGAAGGATGAGCCTTAAATCAAATAGAAATATAAGAAACAACAAACCAACCAAACTTTGGTAAAATCGCATTTGATTATTACGAAAACATGTTACTACTACATAAGGTTGTACATAAACATGACAAAATATAAAAGCCATAGACACACAATACTCACACATAGAGCTAGTAATAAACTGAACGTAGCCAAACCGGTTTAAGATCAGTGACAGATCAAAACCACCGTAACATGTAACATGGTACAATAAACTTATTAGTACCTATAGTCATCGTCAAAGATCATGTAATTATTGCTTCCTCTACTCCTTCCTCTTTCATAACTATCCTTCTGCAACCACAAACACACAACATTCATTAGCTAATATAGATATGTAAATTATTTAAGTAAATGTGAATGTGAATTTTTACCTTAACGATCATTCGCTCAAAGGCCTCGGTACCATGTTGTTCCATGTATTTCTCAGCAGCAGTGAGGATGTCATCTTCGTCGCGTTTAGGGAAGAAATTGAATTTCTTGTGAGGAACATACCAAATTTTAGTTGAAGCTCTTTGAGGATCTCTGTAGAATGGTCTAATGAAATGTTTGTAAATATGTTCTGCTCCATTAAATTGTGGTAACACTAGCCAACATATCCCAATCAGCTTCGCATAAGGCCATATCGGAAACCTTTAAATCAACAAACATAAACAACAAAAGTAACATTATTATTTAGTATTATGATGCATAAATTTAAGGAGAAACAAAGTGGTTTAGTTAACAGATCACTAACCATTCGAGAAGCTTTGAGAAAGTGAGTTCGAAGAGTGAAACGAGTGCGTAAAGAACCCAATAAGTGAGCCATTGTTCATCTTCTGGTAGTGATCTTGTCTCTATTGCTTTCACTGATGCATATCTGTTAAAAAAATAAACAACATAATTATTTAACTGATATTTTTGTAATAATTTAGTTGAATACTTACAAAAGTACAATGCCTCGTGTCTTGTAATCTAAGTGGGTGTGTGTGGATAAACGTGCATCTAAGTGAAGATTCCCTTCTTTTTCTAATTTTTTTGTTCTAATGTTTATATAAATCTGAACTAAAGATAACATAAAAAGTGAGTTTTTGGTATCAATTAAATCTTTTAATTAGCCCTATCAATAGATTTAACACACACAAATGAATCATATGAGGCAGAGAGAGGTTTCACTTACAGAGGGTAGACAAGAGCAACCATTGGGCTGCAAATGCAAAAAAAACATAGTAATTAGTTTTAACTTTCAATTATTCAATCAAATTAAAAAAAAAAAAAAAAAAAACTAAAAAAGTCCATGAATTATTAGGACTAATCTAAAGAATCTAAGTAACACTGTAGACAATGTAGTTAAATCCAGTAAAAATGAAACTAAGGAACCAAGATAGGATCTAAATTAAACAACAAAAATAAAGACAAGATAGGATCTGTAAAAAAAAACAAAAATTGAAGAAAAGAGAGAGAGATTTACAGAGCAAGAACATCGAAGTTCTTGATGAGAACTTGTAGAACATTATCATCTCCAGAATTTGAAGGCATTATTATTACTCTCCACTCTCCAGTTTCTTCTACTGAAGTCTTCCAATTTCTTAAGCTTTTCCTTTTTTTTATTTTCCTCTCTTTACTGTAGAAGTGGAAACAAAAGTGAGGCCAGGTTTTCACTTACAGAGACCTTCTTGGACTTTTATGACCACTCCCTTCATTTTTTTATTTTTTTTATTTTAGTTTTCAAAATTTGGGGTAAAAAGAAAAGTTTTGATGTTTACATTGCACGAGGAAAGAGGCACCGAATTTTTGCCCATTTTATGGACAATTTTTTTTTCTTTCTTTTTTTTTTCTTTTTTTTCGACAACAAATTTATTTTCTTTCTAAAAAGCATTTATACGAATATTAATTGTGATTTATTTCCTTTTTTTAGTTTATATATTTCTAAAACAAAATATTATAAATTTTTAATATATTACCCTTTATTCAAATAATTTATCATGTTGAGTGGTAGATGGAATCCAGTACATATATGGAGTCTAGAGCCCTCTCTACATACTTGGCCCGTTTCTCGTCTTACAAAAACTATAATAAATGGGCCTTAAGGGAGCCATTGTATTTTTATCTAGCCCATATCAATTAATGAGGCTGGAGAAATTATATGCAATACTCAAACTGGGCCTGCGTATAGAAATGAATCGATGATACATCTACTGTAATTAGTTTCTTTTTTTTTTTTTTGAAAACATTTTAAAACTTTTTGTATTGGAAATTAAATGTATTAAGATTAATAATGATGATATGTACCTGGCATTTTATTGCTCTACTGTACTTTCTTATCGTTATTTCTCAAAAATACATAAAATGATTATAGTGAAGACGACTAATGATTGTATTAGTGAAGCCTGATTAAACAAAATAGAAGAAGCAAGTGATGGAATGATGATCATTTAGTCTTTTCCAGATCAAAAACAAAGAACCCACATGAATACACTCTTCTATACGGGACTTAATCACATATATATATAATTAAGTAGATCCATACATGTATATTTTAAGCATACTTTTAGTGACATTTTAATTTCTTTTGGACCTATTGGGTAATGCCAGATTACTACTACCACTTGAGCCCTTTCTTTTCATTTTTTTTGTTGCCAGAATTCTTTTAACTATAAAACAAAACGCCGACATAAAAACAAATAAACAATGATCGGTCATGAGACTCATGACCGTATCTTATTGTTTATCTAAAGTAATACGTAAACAATAATATACAAATATCAAAAAAGATTCATGAGATCATCTATTCTATAAATATATATATCCTCTTATCACCGTGAAATCTAGTTTAGTTTAGCCTATTAATATATTATTGCGATCAACAGAATTACATTCTTCTAAAAATGCATGATTTCAAGTTATCAACCGTTATTATAAACATATGCTATACAATATTCGATTTTCTTTAATTAATTGACATATTACATATGGATGTGGTTATATAAACGACAAACCAATGATATCAAGGAATGGTTCACCGATCTGTAGAAGTTTTCATAATAGAAAATATTTATATTGATTTTATATAGAACAATAATTTGTTTCTATTAACATAATATATTAATTGTACAATATGAGGATGTGTGTGTATTATTTAAAAATGGTTAACGTTCCAATTCCCATGCTCGTTGATATCTCTACACCTTACGTCTATACACATTTGTTTCTCTATGTATAACCATGCATGGGAAGACCGTATATATATACACACTAGTTAAATAAAATCTAATAATGTAGATCGACACACGATGCAGCGATATGGTTATTACGCATGTTACATATCCTTGTGTATTTTTCTGTATAACGAAAATTTCCTGGTTGATTTTACATCATCAATGTTTCCTATCTCCATTATTGATGTATATATAATGGATGTTTCATCCACAATGAAAAATCGTCAGAAATAAAAGATCGAGCTATATTTAACCAACCATCAATATATATATATATATATATATATATAGTTGTTATATATATGTATAATTTATCTTCCTTATAACACATGCATGCAGATATACATGTATATCTCAATTCAATAAATTTCGTTCTAGTGATTGTTTTCAATATTTGTTTTTCGAATTTTCAGCAGAGAATGATTTTCTTGGTGATTTTTTTTTGGGTGTCCGAAAATTTGCAAACTTCGACATATAAATACATTTCCATATAACAAGAATCGTGATGATGAGTTTCATGGATCCAGAGATTGTAAATCGTGAGTCTTCAAATGTGGCACCAGACTTTAAGTTCCGAGCATATGCACTACAAGAATATAGAGGTATTGCAACATAAATTTGGAATGTTTATTTTTGTTAGAAAAATTCAACAAAGTTTGCAATCATTTTGGAATGATGAATACAAATCAAAAATTAATTACAAATTTGTTACAAAATTACGACTAAAATTTCCATTGCAGATTTGTGTAACCAATTGGCAACCTTTTTACGACATATCAAAATCTCTTGCAAATTTTGCAAGAAATATTTAACGAATTTAAATCATGGTTATTTTGCAAGACATTTATTGTAATTAAACATGTGACAAAAAAAGAACATTCTTTTTCACATTTAAATTAGAGATGGACATGATTTTAAGAGTTTTGGGATTTTTTGGGTTTAAGTAAATGAGTCTAAGTTAAAACGTAATTTTATTTCGATTTGGTTTGAATTTATATATAAATTAAAATAAAATGAAAATAATAAATAATTATACTATAAAAAATTTGGATCTGAATTATGAAAATCCAAAACCCATAAAATCTAAACTGAACCAAATTGAAAAAAAAAACAAATACCCCAAAAACATCATGGTCATCTCTAGTTTACTTACAAAAATCTAAATTGAACAAAAATTGAATTAATGAATTTAGGTACATAAGCTAGACCAATTATCCAAAATTTTCGTCTCCTAGTTTGTTAAGATATATTTTGTTAAGTTATATGCCAAATAGTAAATCAAAACTTAAAACTAATATTCTTCACCAAAAAAAAAAAACTTAAAACTAATATTTGTTTAAACTCCAGCATAACGTAAATCTAGGGATGTGATTCTCAAAACTAATTAGATTTTCTTAAACAAACAAAAAACTAATTAGATTTTTTCTTTCTTTGATTGTTTATAAATATGCTTTTCTTAATTCATTTGTACTTGTGTGTCCACTTCGATAGAAAAGGTAGCAGGAACAAAACTGAACTCATTTGTGCTTATGTTTCAAATGTTTAAAATTTTATTTTTGTTTCAGTTTAATATTAAGCAATTTGGTTTAATTTTCAGATTTGTTCTATCTTTTAATTTCGTTTAGTGTCTCTTTTAACGACTTACTATATTATGCAGGTAGTTGATACACCAAAAGATCAGCTGTTTGATAGTAAACTTTCAATCAACTATAGATTGTCTGGCTACAAACGAAAATCATTTATAAGATGAATCGTTTAAGCAAACGTTGGAGAAGTTTTCTCACAAGAATGAAAAATTAAGAAACGTCTAAGCCTTGAAGAGAGGAAAATATTATGGAGATCTTTACTCCTCTTAAATCATGACTCCTGTAAACAAATATGTGTTTATTTGGATGTTTAGTTATATTATTTTATATTGTTTTTATTAGACTTAGGTTTTTCTATAATTGTTTTACTGCAATATTTGATTATTTTATATATTTAGTTTAAGTTAATTTTAAATTCCAATTTTATTTATAATTATCTTACTATAAAATTTATAAATAAAATACTGTAATTTAATTAAAAATATGTTTCAAAGAAAAATATAGCAAAATTATTGTGATGAATATGAATGTTGTAAAATGAACTATAACATGACGAATTCACGCAACTATATTTGCAAAAAGTGTTGCTTGGTGTTCATCACAAAATATGTTGCAAAATAGTTACGGAAAATTTGCAACTATATTTGCTATATATGTTACATGGCAATAAATTACAACAATTTAGAGTTGCAAATTTACGTTGTAAATATACAACAAAATTGCTTTACAAATTGTGTTGCATTAATACGATAAATTTAACAAGTAATTAATTCATTGCAAATTTTGCAAGATATTTGCTATAAACACGAATTTGCAACTCTCAATCAGCAACAATGTGATTTTCGTTGTGATTTTATTGCAATTTCATATTTGCAACAATATATTGGTATATTGCAACAATTTTGCTCTATTGCAATATCATTATTTTCTTGTAGTGATGGATCTATAAATATTTTTCATAATATACTTCTTCTATCTTACGTTCTATCGCTCCGGAGTACTATATATAAAACAAAACACTGGACTATTCGCAAAATAAATGCCTTAAAAAGGTTGCAACGGCTATAAAATGAATCAATTAACTTATCCCAAACCATAGCCATGAAAAGACTTACTGGCATTAATTAATAGCATCATATCTACATGCATTCCCTCATCAACACATTTTAAAAGAACCAATCAAACTTCAATACTTTGTACTAGTATGATTTTATTACTATAGAAATCAACAAGATCTGAGTATAGTTACCATCAGACATCGATAGACCAGTCAAGATTGAACAGACCAAGATGTGAATCATGCAGAGAAAATAACAAATAGAACCAGAAAGAACCTCAAAATGCATAATGTGTACCTCTTTTTATTGATTAGCAGTAATAAGACACATAAAAATTGTTCAAAACCCTAATCAAGTAGCTAGTATGTCTCATTACAAAACTCTCACACTCAAGGGAGAAAAACATTTCATAAGACAAATATACTACTTGAGGCCAAAACCTCTAAGAAGAACAAAAACAAAAAACAAAAAAAACAAAGCCTGGTTGCAAAAACCACATACTAAATATCGATAATCCCGTTCTTACTTTACTTACTTACTCAAATACATTAATCAGAAGAAGAATAAACAAGATGAAAATCCGATCAGAGAATATTATAATTTTGGAAATAAAAATATATATGAAAAAAGGAAGCAATGCAAACAAAAAAACACGCTTGTTATAAAAACAAACAAACAAAACGAAAAGACAAAAAAAAAAAAAAAAAAAATCTCACAGATATATGTTTTTGTGTATGTTTTTTTTGCCTAGGAATGATGACTTGTGCTTCCATCTTCTTGATGGTTGTGATGATCTCCGTCACGGTTTTGCTGGTTGTTGTTGTTGTTATGATTCGCCGTCTCAGCCACCGGCCGGTAAGCAGCATTTAACGCCGCTAAAACTCCATAATGACTATGTTCTCCACCTACACCACCACCTCCTCCTCCGTAACCAGACGCCAAAGGCTGTCCAGAAAACAAAGCAATCGGAGCTGCAAAATTCATCAGATGAACTCCTCCTCCACCACCACCACCACCACCGCCGCCACCACCAGCACCACTAGTGTTATAAACATCTCCAGCTACAACACCAGAGTGATGATGAGGGTTGATATTAAAAGCCCATAGATTCTGAGTGTTATCACCACTACTCCAAAACGGTGCCGTAGCAGGACTCTGGCTTGAAGGTAAAGATCCAGCCGTTGATTGTACTAGATAATTCCCCATTTGGCTGTGATCTAAGAGCTGTGAAGAAGAAGAAGAATGTGACTCGTTCTTGGGACGAACTTGCTGATGATGATGATGATGAGTCATGGACTGATGAGGTGAATGAAAGTAATAGCTGCTTGGAGTTGTACGAAGATGAGCAGCAGAGAGTGAAGATCTTGAGCTACGAAGTGAGATATTAAGAGAAGTGAAGTTAGCCGGAATGGTCCCAGTCCCTGTAGCGGCTATAACCGCCGGCTCAGCTTGCTGAAGAAGCCACTCAATGGTTTCACCATCGGACTTGTGACCTAGCTCACGTGTGAGCTGAAAGACACGTGCAGCACACATGGCAGGCATACGGATCCTACGGCCTCGGCCTTCAACTTTGGTGTGTCGGTCCTTTGTAGAGGTTCGCTTAGGAGGTGGTTTCTTGGAAAGAGCGTTAGGGTCGGAGTTAGGTTCGGAAGAAGCAGTAGGGATGATGGCTAAGGAAGTGGAAGAGGAGGAAGAAGAATCAAGAAGCTGGAGAGGGAAGTTAGGTCGATGATTCGGGTTATGATCCGGATCCGGATCCATGATGATGATCAAAGATGGTGGTGGGGAAGTGGGACTACTGTCTCTGTTAGATCTTTATGTGAGCCATAGTTTTCTATCTCTATAACTCTGTTTTTTTCCTAGCTTTGGTTTTAGAGATAGATAGAGAAGGTTATGGTCCTTAAGGACATGAAACTCCTTTCAGATGGGAAGCTTAGCTGTGTGTCTGTGTCTGAGTGTGAGAGAGAAAGAGAAAGAGAAGAGAGGTTAAAGCAATGAATATGAAAGCATGGACTTTTATTTTCTGCTTTATATCTTTTGTTTTATTTTTGGAATTTTATTTACATTATAAACTATTCCCTTTGAGAATATTTCGTTATTTTTGGAAATAAATTATGGGCTACGTGGTTCTCCAATCTGTACAAATATTCATATAGTAAGATGTGTTTTTTCTTTTATTTTCTTACGTACAGTGATCAAAATGAATGAAAATAAATGGAATTCGTATTTATTGTGTTTGATATATATATAGAAAATTATGTGTCGTACCTAGCAATTGATACATAAATTCTATATATAATAATACAACCCTATTTGAACTTTCTTTTTTCGTTCTTTCCAATAATTAAAAAAAAGTGACGTCAGTTTTCGTCGATTCTGTTAACTTCAACCGATCGCGAAATTAAATTTGTAGAGTTAGCGAAAATTTCAGCGATTCAGACAGAACTCAGAAGTTACATACGATATTTTGTACGTACGTGACAACAGAATATTAAATAGATGAATTATTATTGACAGTGATTAATCTATGTCTCTATGGTAGATCACGAGATCCACATGATAGAATAGAGAATCCAACTGCTTTTTTGTGAAACAGATAGATTTTTTTTTTTTCTGTTCTTGTATGTGTCTCTTGAATGAGTTATATTATTATTATCTGCGCAACCACATAGCTATACCCAAAACATAAACCAAGTATATAGTGAGTGATGTATAAAGCGAATTTGTAATGGTTCTCTTTTGTTTCCACCATTGGTGTTATCGCATTGACATACAATTGTCGTTAAAAGATGTAGCACTAAATTTAGAAAATTATTTTGACGCCCTGATGTGGACAAATTAAAACATTTGATTCTTTTTCTTTTTAACGAAATTTTATAAGCAGTGATGAAGAAGTTTCCTTTATGTGATGATTATTCAGCATATACGCAGTTCGTATTAGAGTCTTTTGTTTACATATATATATATTTTCATGGGAATTTAGAGACTTCCCCTTTATAATCGTTTATCTTTTTTTTTTTTTTGGATTAAGTAGATTATATGGTATTGTTATATCTGCTCAATACGTGAATTCAGGATTCTGCCGTAAAAAGAAAAAGTTCACTAAATTTATATATGTAGTGAATATATAATCTTACTAATTTTCAACTTCAAATTTGTAAGCTTAATGACATAAATCCTGGAAAATTTTAATTACAGAACTTCAAATTTTTGTAAGTAGTTTAAATTGATTAGTTAGTAATAGATCTTATATGTATCCTAAATTCCACACATATATGTGTCATTTTCTTTATTTATTACCAAAATATGGTTATTGAGCAAAGTCTATCGTAAAATATGATTAAAACTTTCGGGTAATACATACTTATAAGAAATAATGAAAGACCAAAGAAAAAAAGTGAATAAGATAGTAGAAAGGCGTTGTGCATATTTGACATTTTACAATTCAGAAAAGTGTGATCAGAAGATTTTATGAATAATAAAGTCAGCCAACTAATTAATCACTCATTAATTCCTTTCAGTCATTTTCTCCACTAGCATATCTACATTACCTACATATACATGACTCACTTATATTTCTCCCTAGCTAGCTCTTCAAACAGTTTCTTAACTCGCCCTCCCAAAAAGATTAATTACAGCTCAAAATTTATTTTATTATACGATCCCAGCATTCTGGGTTAGTCCATGATCAACTATAGATACTATTTTTAAGGAATGATTTAGGTCTATATTTGACTATTATAATTCTTTAAGCGGTACAAGATTGGACTAGTCAGCTTGGCACTTCCTATTTACATATTAAATAATATTTTACACACACAAAATAAATTATCGTTGTCGTTTGGTTAGAGACAGTCAAAATATACTATATTACAGATTAACATGTGTGTGGGTGGTATAAATGTTAGAATGAAAACATTAGTTGAATAGTCTCGTCTCGTGGGAACTTTTTGGATGAGATGATCAAGGTTTTTCCGTTATTATACATCAATCTATCTGTCTAAAAATACTTTTAAGGTTGTGAAAATACAAAATTTACAATAGAAAAATCAAATAAATAAAAAGAAATAATAAGAGTAAATAAATAAGAGATGGACAGTGGGTTGAAACAGACTCCACGTGCGTGTCCTCTGCATCATTCACTCTCTAAAGACAGCGACCATAGCCTCATCCCCTCCTTTGTGGGCCCCACATCTAGTCAAGTCAAATTATTAATCTTTTTCTCAAAATTTTCGTTTATTTCTCCTTTTCATCTTTGATTGAATCTATTTACCATCAATCACGAACCCTATTTCAAACATTACTGCGCGTAACAAAAAAAAAAAAAAAAAAAAAAAAAAACACATCTCATAAATTGCTCGCAATTTTACATAAAATTGGTTTACCTATTCTCTATAGTTGGAAAGCTCAACCCGGAAAAACAATTCAATCTTCAAACCAAATCAAAAGAATCAATTCAAAAAGCAGAACAAAATAACTAAATTCGAAATCAAACTATAAATTAACAGAGTTAAAAGTGATATATATAAAAAATGATATATTCGAAAAATCAAATGAAATCCTATTAGAATTGGGGGAAAAAAATCGGTTTAATTTGACGCAAAATAAATTATAGAATATAAAGATTGTATATAGTATCGTAAAAATACACTACTTCTACTTTTTATTACAGTATTTCCCAACTCCCTCGTATTTTCTATAAAAATATACACTTTTGAGATGATGCGTTGCATACACACACACACTATACAAAATGGAGAGAGGAGATATGAAATAGAAAATAAATAAGAAAAAAGAAAACAAATAATTAAAAGAAAAAAGTGGGCTCCCATCCACATTCACAAGCAATGATTGCCTCACTGCCTTTGCAGCTCCACTTCTGCTTCTTTCCTCTTTCTTTTTCTTTATTTTATTTTCTTCACTTCGCTTTATATTTTCTTCATATCTGCCCAGGACTTTCATTGATTTACATTTAGGCCCCTCTCCCTCCTCTAGATTGTATATAGTTAAGTTTATACTTTATATATATACGGTATTTCAATGCTTCTCTACCCATACTCTCTTCTTGTTTACGTATTGCCTTTTATTTGTAACTATGATTTAGCTAAAATGTGGCTATTAACCATATGAAGTATATGTACTAGCAAAAATGACAACGTGACTACCAAATATGTGCTCCGGGTTTAAGTCTCCGTTGATACGGAGAAGCATTTTTTAAATAGGAATGGACTAAAAGCTAGTTTCGAATACTGAAAGAGATTATGGACCAAAAGTCCGGAACTCCCGTGATTTAAAAAAAAAAAAAATGACAACGTGACTTCCAAATGGCATAAAATTCAAATGTATGTAGTACAATTATTTTAATTAATTTGATGACATATTATTTTGTATGATATTATGTTATTTGATAATAACACATGCAAGATTAATATCCACTTATTTTACGAGTCTTATCACGTCATTTGTTTGTGATAAATCTCCTTCTAAAACTATTGTTAATTAATCCAGTAATCTATATATTAGTCGTAATTTTGGTGTATGACTTGAAAGATAATTGTTCACTAGAATAAGTAAAGTTGGTCAATTTTTACTCTATTATTAATAGTTAAATAAACTTTATCTTCTAAAAATATTTAAAACATTCTAAATCATCACCCTCGTGATCGATATAATTTCACCAAAAATGATCCTTGCCATGTTGGATTAGTGATCAATACTATATCTTTTTTTTCTAATTAATTCCACGTCAGTTCAAAGTTCAAACCGATCTATAGGTAGTTTAGTGCTTGTTTTTTTTAATGAACTATTACGTGGGCGTGTGTATGAATATAATACTGATCCCTTAATTCCAGATTTTAGTGATTTATAAAAAATTGTAACCATTATATATGTTCGTTATGTGTCTTGTCTCGTCGTGCAGACAGTTTAACATGAGCATAATTATAAATACACGTTTTACATTACGACTTATGACACTATTTAATTTTGATTTGATGTTTAATTTTTTGTGATTAAAATTTAAAATAGCAAATGTAGATGAATAATTAATCTCTACAAATATATAGAAAGAGAGGAAGAGCATTTAAAGCCATGTAATGTCCATGTTGGATAGAGAAGTAAAGAATGGAATAACATTGGCATGTATAACCCATGTGACAATAGTTCCTATATATAACATATTATTACAAGCAAACACGGTTTGGTCGATAATATGATATATACAAATTAAGTTAGTTCAATCGATAAGAAAAGCATATTTTGGGCAGATGAAGACGAAGTTCTAAGTCTAATTAAAAAAAGAAAAGAAAAAAGAAAAAAAAGAAGAATGATGATTCGATCATTGTAAATAACATCAAAGAATAGTTCCAAAAAACATGTGAAAACAAAGATGAGAACCAAATGTTTTAATTTACATAAAACTTGGTTAGTTCAATCTTCTGTTTTGGTCGATATTAAGTTTTATAAACTTATAAATCAAAACTAATTGACTTTATTTTCATGTATCTTATGTACAACTATAACTTCTTTAAACTGCCTAACATGTGTCCTCGAGATATGATGATGGTTTTTACCGGTCATCTCAGCTCGGTCAAGATCCTCTCCCATCTAATTGACTCAAGATAAAGACAGGACATCAAGACTTGATCTATCAATTTTCTTACCTTGAGCAACCATTTAAGCATCATCATCCAATATTCATTTTCATACTCTTGTCCTGGTTTATCCCAAATTTGATATGGTTCGGTTCAAATATGTATATAAGCAAATTTGATTGAAGAAAAAACTTATGTTTTGATTTAATTTTCATATGGTGACATAAATAATTGTGTAGAAAGAGAGAGAGAAAGAGAAAGAAACAACATAAAAGTTGTCCTCTCATGAACTGTCACTACGGCTAGCGACATAATCACGTTGCATCCGGAACCCTAGCATTCATCATTCATTGTTTGTGTTTGGACCCTATCTAATCTATTTTTATGCATTATTCATGTCTGCATCTCTACTTATATCCCTCTTCGTATCTCTGTTCTCTACTCCTTTTGTTTTTTTCTTTCTCTCTACAACTGTCTATCTACTTTTACATCTTATGAATATACATTTCAACTCGATGGGAATTAATTACTACCATAGACACTGTTTCGATTTTAATGTGACACGAAATTTATTTTACCCTGTTTTTAATTCTATACAAGTAGATATATAACTAAATGTGTAACTTTATACAAGCGCATGTGCGCGTGTACGTAATTGGATACAGCATGCATACGTACATGTAAAAAATCCAAAACAGAAGAGTGATGTGTGTTTATATATATGTACCTCATCTGATCTCAATGACCGTGTGATACTGATGTCTCACCTTCTCTTCTATATGTTTCCTTCATTGTTTAGTTTCTCCTTTCATCTCTTTTAACTTATTTTTATTTCGAATAAAAATTAATTTTGCTGAAATTATGGGCGTTACTAAAATAATTTTGTCAGTAACGTGCATTTCTACGACGATGATACTAACACAAAGCAATAAACTATATATGTCCAGCCAAGTTGGTTTTATCACTACAAGAAAACAGCCGGAAAACCGACGGAATTTCCGACGGACCTGTGTCCGTCGGAAAATTCCGACGGTAAAACGACGGATTTCCGACGAAATTGCATTTTTTTAGGTCGTCGGAAATCCGTCGGCATTTCCGACGGATTTCCGACTGACGTATGACCGTCGGAAATCCGTCGGATATCCGTCAGAAAATTCCGACGGATTTCCGACGGATAGCACCACCGCCATTTCCGACGGATTTCCGACGGATCGCCGACTAATCCGTCGGAAATCCGTCGGAACATATGAACGTTAAAAGAGCCGTTGGTATCGCAGGTTACCGTTGTATGGTGCCGTTGCATTCTGACGGATTTCCGACGGATTTCCGACGGATGCGAGTTTATAAATATGTTTCCACACTCTTCATTTCATTTTACTCCAATTCCATCTCTCTCTCTATTTTCTTATGATATTCATGCGATTATAAACAAAAAAAAGTGGAAAGATATGTCTAGATATTTTCGATCATGGATGGACGAACCAATGATGAATTCGGAGACGAACCTCTTAAACGAGGAATATGCACGAGGCATAGTCGAGTTCATGAAATTGGCTGGAAATCAACCGCGTGTACTTAAATCAGGTAAGTTGAAATGTCCATGTTCAATTTGTAGAAATTCTCGTAATGTTGCGGTAGAGATAGTTTGGCATCACTTGTATACCAATGGATTTACGCCGGGTTATAAGATTTGGTATCTACATGGGGAAACAAATTATGATCATGGTAGTAGTAGTAGTGGACCAACAGTCTCGGAATTTGTAGGAGATAGAACGGAAGTAGATGTAGGTGTAGGCACCGTTGAGATGGTAAATGATGCGTTTAGAGAGAATGTACAGTATGGCAGTGAAGAGAGAGATAGGTTTGAAGAACCTAATTTAGAAGCAGGAAGATTTTTTGGTATGTTAGACGCATCAAAGCAGCCACTTTATAAGGGGTGTAGAGAAGGTCATTCGCCTTTATCATCTGCCACTAGATTGATGACGATTAAGACGGACCACAATTTGTCAGAGGAGTGTGTTGATGCGATAACAGACTGGGCGAAAGATTTATTGCCTGAAGATAATCTTTTACCCGCATCGTACTACGAGGTACAGAAACTTGTAGCTGGTCTTGGTTTGCCGTATAAGGTGATAGATGTGTGCATCGACAATTGTATGCTATATTGGAGAGAAGATGAAAACCGTAACAGCTGTCGATTTTGTCGCAAACCGCGGTATCAGGAAACGAGTGGTCGAGTTCCAATTCCATATAAACGTATGTGGTATTTACCAATAACAGATAGATTGAAGAGGTTATATACATCTCAGCGTACGGCAAAGCCAATGAGATGGCATGGAGAGCATCGTCAAGATGGAGATATTACACATCCTTCAGACGCAGAGGCGTGGAAATATTTTCAGTCTACCTATCCGGATTTTGCGTACGAGCGCCGGAATGTGTACCTCGGGTTATGCACAGATGGTTTTAACCCATTTGGGAAGCATGGAAGGAAGTATTCGTTGTGGCCTGTAATTGTAACTCCTTACAATTTGCCTCCATCTCTGTGTATGCGTCGAGAGTTTTTGTTTCTCTCCATTCTTGTTCCTGGCCCAGATCATCCGAAGAGATCACTCGATGTATTCCTCCAGCCATTGATTTATGAGTTACAAATGCTATGGGAGCATGGTGCTGAAGCCTACGATGTTTCATGCCAACAAAATTTTAACATGCGTGCGGTTCTTATGTGGACCATAAGCGATTTTCCAGCATATGGTATGTTATCTGGATGGACAACTCATGGGAGATTATCATGCCCGTATTGCCAAGACAACACTGATGCATTCCAACTTAGGAACGGAAGAAAGAGTTGTTGGTTTGATTGTCATAGAAGGTTTCTACCGAGTGATCATCCGTATCGTCGGTCTAGAACATTGTTTACGAAGTCTAAGAAAGTGTTTGATGCGCCACCTCCTGAGATAGACGGATATACTTTATTAGAACAATTGAGAGATTTTGGTGCTGATAGGACTCCTGACTGTGGGGGTAATGGACATGAAGTTGTGTACGGTGCCGGTGAAGTTCATAACTGGCACAAGAAGAGTATTTTTTGGGATCTGCCTTACTGGAAGACCCATTTATTGCGGCACAATCTAGATGTGATGCACGTTGAGAAAAACTTCTTTGAGAACATCATGAACACTGTCTTAAACGTCAAAGGCAAGACGAAAGACAATATCAAATCTAGATTAGACTTGGCCGAGATTTGCGATAGGGCTTTTCTTGAAGTTCAGCCGGATGGTAAATACATATTTCCTCCGTACGGGTTGCAAGGAGATAAGAAAAGGGAATTTTTTGATTGGATTCGCGATGATGTCAAATTCACTGATGGGTATGCATCAAATCTGCGTAATTGCATAGATTATGGAGAAGGGAAATTTACAGGAATGAAGAGTCATGATTGTCATGTTGTGATGCAGCGGCTTCTTCCTTTCGCTTTTGCCCATCTTCTTGATCCAGATGTCTACAAAGCAATTGCAGGAGTTGGTTATTTCTTTCGAGATTTATGCACAAGAACACTTACTGTTGACGGAATCCGAAACTTAGAGGTCAATATCCCCGTGATCCTTTGTAACCTTGAAAAGATATTTCCGCCATCTTTCTTTGATGTGATGGAACATCTTCCTATCCACCTCCCACGAGAAGTTGCACTAGGAGGTCCAGTTCAATACCGTTGGATGTATCCTTTTGAGCGGTATATGTTTCATCTGAAGAAAAAGGTTAAAAATTTAAGTAGAGTAGAGGGATCTATTGTCGCACAGAGCCTCAACGAAGAAGCGTCACAGTTTGCTGAATATTACTTCCCATCCGAAGTTCGTACAAAGAGTAGACGTCCTGGTCGCCATGATGATCGTAATGAGAGAGCGATTTATCCCGTCGTAGTTCCTGAGTTGTTTTCCCAAGTTGGTCGAGTGAGTGGAAAAAGCAAGACACGCACATTATCACAACAAGAGGTTAAACACTTGCATATGTATATCCTAACAAATTGTGAGGAAATTGCGGAATATGAAAGGTAAAAAACTTTATTTATGATAATGTATATATATATTCGAATATATTATATTTAATTTATTAACTTTCATACAAATGTGGTTTTCGTACAGGATTTACATGGCATTAATACGCGGGTGGTTTGTGGATAAGTCAGAAGAAGAGCTTCAACAACATAAGGAGGAAGATTTTATGACTTGGTTTAGGGAATTTTACGTAAGATTTAACAAAACCCTATTATTTTCAAATAAGTGTCATTTATGTTAATTGCGGTTAATTTTTTTCGTAGATTCCTGAAGGAATAAAGAGCGGAGCCACATTTCCGACATGGTTAATGGAATTTGTTAGTGGTCCAATCTACCGTGCAAAGTCTTATCCTAAGTATTGCAGTCGGGGATATGGGTTTAGGATTCATGACGAAAGAAGGACAAGACCATCTGCAGATTATGGTGTTTCTGTGAAGTCTGGTAATGATGTTTACTACGGCATTCTTCAGGAAATATTGGAAGTTAAGTACCCAGGAATGTTAGACTTGAGGTGCATTGTTTTTAAGTGTGATTGGTATGATCCAGTACTTGGTCGTGGTGTTGTCGTGGACCAATTTGGTGTTACTTCTGTTAACACAAATCGGAGACTACAACATTATGATCCATTCATTCTAGCGTCACAAGCAGATCAGGTTTGATTCAATTAAATGTTGTGTTTTTACTAATTTTTATGTTTATTTCGGCGTTTACTTACGAAAATTTCTGTATTTCTTTATAGGTGTGCTACATTTGTTACCCTCGCATAACACGGCGGTCAGATCCTTGGGTCACAGTTACTGCAATAAGCCCTAGAGGAAGAATTTATGGAGTTTCTCAACACGATGCCATGCAGCCAAGCATAAGTACTCCAATGGATCCAGTTGCGGCCTCTACTGGTGTCGATCTTGTGGTTGATTTCACACAAATCGGTATAGTTCATTCCGAGTCAGAAGAAGAAGAAGGAGAATTTTATGACGATACAGACTCAATTACATCTGAAGGATCAACATCATCAGAGGAAGACGAACAAGGAGAATAACAAGGAGAATTAAAAAATATCTTGCAAAAGTAATAAATTTGTACAATGAACTACGGTTTGGCTTGATCCCGATATGGGTACGTAGGCAGCTCTAATCGAGCGCAGCTATTTAACAAAAATAATTTATTCATTTTTAACACTATTCAAATACAAAATAAATGTTATAAAATAAATATGTATCAATTTAAAAACATGTTTTAAATCATATAATGTGAATATTTTAACAATAATGTGAATGTAAATTTAAAAACATATTTTAAATCATATAATGTAAAAACATGTTTAAAAACATGTTTTAAATCATATAATGTAAATTTAAAAACATATAATGTGAATATTTTAAATCATATAATGTAAATCATATAATGTAAATCATATAATGTGAATGTTTTAAATCATATAATGTAAATCATATAATGTAAATCATATAATGTGAATGTTTTAAATCATATAATTATATTTTAAATCATATAATGTAAATCATATAATGTGAATGTTTTAAATCATATAATGTATATATATATATATATATATATCTTTTGATATTTAACCAATTACATAACATGGCTCAATGGTTTAAACTGTATAAATTATCCTCGAGGGCTACAGTTCGACCCTCAGGATCTCCAAAATAAATAAACATTTTTCCGACGGATTTCCGATGGAATTCGTGAGTATCCGTCGGAAATCCGTCGGATTTCCGACGGATTGAAGATACTTTCCCAATGCCGCGTGTTAATATTTGCTGCATGCCGACGGATTTCCCAATGCCGCGTGCTAATAGTTAGTTAATTCCGACGGATTTCCGACGGATTAGCCGTCGGAAATCCGTCGGAATACGCGAATAAATAAACCAGATCGTCTTCTTCGCCATTCACTCGAGAAAATCAAGAAATTTCAACAAAATTCTTCAAACCTTCGATTCTTCAAAGTTTTCCATCAAATCTTCTTCCAATGGCTGGGTCTCAAAGAAACATGTAAGTTTTTAATGTTTATTAAGAGTTTAATTTGTTAGATTTGTGGATTTAGGGTTTTGAAATTTAGATCTATGGAATTTGGTTATAGATTTGGTTGAGGTAATTTAGATTAGGAATTTAGATTATGATTTTGGGTTATTTGGTTATAAATTTGGATTTTCTATATTAGGTTTTGAAATTATGATTTTTAGATCTAGATTTAGGATTTTTTGTTTTTTAATTTTTGGTTTTGGAATTGAAATTGAAATAGAAATTGATTATACAAATTGATTTTTTGATTTAGGATTTTTTTTGATTTTGAAATTTTTGGATATAATTTATATATTGAAAATAATTAATATATTTATAATTGTGAACATATTTATAATTATTTGAGACAATTAATAATAAATATATTTCTTATGATTTTTTTTTAAAAACTGAATTTTAAATTTTTTAATGATTTTCGTATTTTTTTGTCTATTTTTAAAAAATTATTTTCAAATTATAAGTTATGAACAATGATTTATGAAATATATTTTATAAATTTATGTCTATTTCTAAAATTTTATAATGATTCTGTTTTGTTATAAATTTTTATGTAGGGATTATGGAGCATACGTCGAGTCTACGAGCGGACATCGTCGTCACCGTAGGAGTAGAGCTGCGAGGAGTTCTCCTACGCCGTCCACACATATTCCGGATACACAGATTCCGGAAACTCATTCACCGGCACCAACCGCAACTGCTCCGACGCAGATGAGTTTCGAGGACTTTATGAATCTTCCGGGACGAGAAAGACTTCCACGTCTTCATCCAGATTGTCAAGGAAGAGACATTTGGTAAGTTTTTGTAATTATTTATTTATTTAATTTATAAATGTACTTTTTTAAACTAATTAGGGTTTTATTAATTAAATTGTTTTGTAGGTTTGACCAATCGCACACTGGGATCTCAAAGTCAATCAACCGAATGTGTCAAGGAATGCTTCAGCATCCATATCCAACATACAGCTCAATGCCGATCCAAGATAGGGATATGTGGTTTCGCCAATTTGCGGTAATGTATTTATTTTGTTTTTTCTATTAAAATTGAATTTAAATTTTTTAAATTATTCAAATTCATCTTCTTTTTAATTTGCAGCAAGAATTCAGGTGGGACAGTCACTTAACCGCTTCGGTTAGACGCGAATTCGATAAAAAATGCGCACGGGCGTATTCATGGAAGATAAACGAGTGGAAAGAAAAGTGGAAGCAGAATGATGTGCCAAGGGACTTGGTTTCGAACCCGGATCTATTTAACGGGTTCATCGCTTACTGGACTGAAGAGGCTACCAGAGAATCCGCCGCAAAACATTCTGCATCCCGGAACAGCGATCGCAAAGGAAAGGGCAAAGCGACGCACAATCTAGGTGCGAAGAGCAAGGCGACGAAAGCAAAAGAACTAGTAAGTTTTTTTTTATCCCTTCAATTTTCATTCATTAATTTTTTTTAAGTTTAAGATTCACAAATTTTACTCAATTACTTTATTTTGCATGCAGTTTCGGGAAGATGGTGTCGAACCATCTAATTTGAGATTGCTCCAAGCTGTCCACACCGGCAAGGATGGTGTAATCCACGATCAGGTCACTCTGGATATCGTCGAGAACGTCAATAGGATGCGTGAAGAGTTCCTTCTTTCTCAACCAATCATTGAAGGAACCCCTCCCCTAACCGAAGTTCCTTTGGAGAAGGAAAACGAGTTCGTATTTGAGGTAAGTAAAATTTTTATTTTTATTCAAGTTTTAATTCTTTTTCAATTTTTAGTCAACTTTTTTATTGCTTCCGCAGGCTATTCCGAGGTCTAAAGGCCGGTATTATGGTCTTCCCGACGATACTTCATCCTCCATTACCTCACGCTATTACGGAGGTTCTCACGGCCCACATTTAGAAGCTGAAGTGGATGAACTCAAGACTACGGTGCAACGCCTCACAGAGGAAAACCAAGCGATGGCGGCTAGGATGGAAGCATTCATGGCTCAATACCCACCACCACCACCTTAGATCTTGTTTATATATGTTTTTTTAAATTATTTGTTAGAAACCACTTTTTAATATTTTCTGTTGTTTTAATTTTTATTTCGAATAATTTAATATTTAAGTTTTATGTTTTTTTAAATTATTTGTTAGAAACCACTTTATGTTTAATATTTTCTGTTGTTTTAATTTTTATTTCGAATAATTTAATATTTACGTTTTATATTTTTTCTATTTTAAAAAACAATAAGAATATTATTATTTTTCAAGTATATAAATTTATAAATTATTATAAATATTAATTAAATACCGGTTCTTAAGTGACAATCGATATTTTGATTAATATATTCTAAACTTATCATTCAAACCAATATGAATATAACATAATACAAAAACAATTCAATTGAAACGGTTAAAAAAAAAAGCCATGAAACCGCAAACCGTCGGAAATCCGTCGGAAATTTCCGACGGATTTCCGACAGATTTGGACTCCGACGATTTGGGGTTTCGTGGCTTTTTTGACAAATTTTACACAATAAACCTCAAACAACTAATTATATTATAAGATTATTAGATATTATACAATTTAAACTTAGTATTTAGGTTAAATTATTGTTTTCAAGATTTTGGAATGATTTACACTTAAGTTCTACGTAATGAACTATATACTTTAACTTACATCTTTACTAGTTCCTAAGTATAAATCTTAATTTTGATAAATTCTTATAAACGGAGGTGAATATTGTAAACTTATCATTGAAATCATTAATAAACCATACTACAAACACATTCCAATTGAAACGAATCGAAAAAAACTCACGAAACCACAAACTGTCGGAAATCCGTCGGAAATTTCCGACGGATTTCCGACGGGTTTAGGGAAACACGTGTTGGTTTTTAAGGTTTGTCTGACAAAAGGAATAACATATATTTTTCTCAAGTCCGTCGGAAATCCGTCGGAAATTTCCAACGGATTTCCGACGGACAGTGAAATTTTCGCAAAATCAAACGTTTTCGTGTCCCGCGTTAGTTGAATTTTACGAAATAATTTCGGAAATCCGTCGGAACGTCCGACGGATTTCCGACGGACAGTGAAATTTTCGGAAGATTTAAGTTTTCGTGTCCCGCGTTAGTTGAATTTTACGAAATAATTTCAAATATTCCGACGGATTTCCGACGGAATTTCCGTCGGAAAATTCTGTTTATAAACGCGACCAAACTCGAAAAATCAGAGTGAATGAGAGTGAATGTTAGATTTAGTTGAAGTTAGAGGTTTTCAAAGTTAGATTTAGGTTTGGAATGTTAGATTTAGGTTTGGAATGTTAGATTTATGTTTTAAATGTTAGTTTTAAGTTATAAATGTTAGTTTTAGGTTTGGAATGTTAGTTTTAAGTTTTGGAATGTTAGATTTAGTTATTGTGAAGTTAGAGATGGGATTTGAATCTTAGTTTTAGGTTTGGAATCTTATATTTAGATTTTAGAGTGTTTGATTTAGGTTTTCAAAGTTAGATTTTAGGTTTGAATGTTAGTTTTAGGATAAAAATGTTATATTTAGATTTTGCAATGTTAGATTTAAGGTTTTCAATGTTAAATTTATGTTTGTAATGTTAGTTTTAGGATAAAATTGTTAGATTTAAGATTTTGGAATGTTAGATTTAAGTTTTGAATGTTAGATTTAGGTTTGGAATTTTAGTTTTAGGATAATAATGTTACATTTAGGTTTTGTAATTAGATTTAGGTTTAAATGTTTCTTTTTAGGTTTCTAATGTTTAGATTTAGATTCATAATAATGTTATATTAAGATTTTGGAATGTTAGATTTAAGTTTTGAATGTTAGAATTAGGTTTGGAATTTTAGTTTTAGGATAATAATGTTAGATTTAGGTTTTGTAATGTTAGATTTAGGTTTGGAATTTTAGTTTTAGGATAATAATGTTAGATTTAGGTTTTCGAATTTTAAGTTTTGAATGTTAGATTTAGGTTTGAAATGTTTCTTTTACGTTTCTAATGTTTAGTTTTAGGTTTGGAATGTTAGATTTAGATTTTGGTTTTTAATGTTAGTTTAAGGTTTATAATGTTAGTTTTAGGATAAAATTATTAGATTTATATTTTGGAATGTTAGATTTAGGTTTTCAATTAACATATTTAGGTTTAGAATTTTAGTTTTAGGATAATAATGTTATATTTAGATTTTCGAATGTTAGATTTAAGTTTTGAATGTTAGATTTAAGTTTGGAATTTTAGATTTAGGATATAATAATGTTAGATTTAGGTAATTTGTAATTAGATTTAGGTTTGAAATGTTTATTTTAGGTTTACAATGTTAGATTTAGATTTTGGTTTTTAATGTTAGTTTAAGGTTTGAAATCTTATATTTAGATTTTCGATTGTTAGAAAAACTTTGATTTGTATATTTATATAGGATATTTGTAAATTTATATTTTTTTTGGTTTTTCAATATTTGAGAATAAATTATTAATTTTTATATTTTTAATTATATAAAATATGAATTTTGTAATTGTTTTAAATTATTATTATTAATATTTATTTTCATTCCTATATTTTTAAATATTTATTAAATTATTTTGGATTTTAAATAATTTTTTTTTGAATTAATATTCAATTTATTAAATAATTTTTTTTTTATTATAATTTACTAAATCCGTCGGAAATCCGTCGGAATATAGGCCGTCGGAAATCCGTCGGAAATATTCCGACGGATTTCCGACGGCCTATGTTCCGACGGATTTCCGACGGATTGAGTAAACCGACGGATTTCCGACGGCCGGCAAACCGACGGATTTCCGACGGCTAGACGGAACCGGCAAACCGACGGATTCCCGACGACTTGCCGGAACACGTAAACCGACGGATTACCGACGGCTCGCCGGAACACGTAAACCGACGGATTTCCGACGGCTCGCCGGAACACTTAAACCGACGGATTTCCGACAGATTTCTGATTTATATTTTCCGTCGGAAATCCGTCGGAAATACTGACGGTTTTCCGACGGATTTTCCATTTCCGACGAGATAGAAGCGACGGATGAATCCGTCGGAAATCCGTCGGAAATGGTCAATTCCGACGGATTACCGACGGATTTGGCCGTCAGTTTCGCGGTAGTTTTCTTGTAGTGTATAGACCTATATACTGATTCTGTATAGAATGTATTGACTCGTATGATCTCTTACCAGCTTATATTAATATATTGTTGTTGGATTTGTCCTACATGTCTTCTGATTTATAAATTTCGGACAGGTTTTAGGTTCTTACTTTAAAGTTGTGACGTGCTCACTTCCAGAGAGATCGTTATTATTACAGTAGTAATAATTTAAATTGTAGTAGAAAAAGATATACAGTACGATCAATGATTATTCTGAGCTAGCATATAAAACATCTATGTGATTCCGATCGAGAAGTAATCATTATAATTCTATATATTGGATCTTTTTTCGTTTATAGATTTATGCTTTTAAGTACATATGTTATCTGATCAGTGATCACATTCCGATAAAAGAAAAGTTGGATAATAAATGTAGAGAAAAGTGGTATATATAGTGCATAAGGAGTACTTACTAATTAAGCCTTTCTAATATTTAGCCAATTTGATGTAGGTTAATTTCTAGACTTTTGATCGACATTAATCATCATCATTATAAGTTATATTATAATATCATAAGAATTACTATAATCTCTTTTATAACTGTTAACCCTCAACATATCCTGGGAGGATATGGTATGACCATCGGTACTAGTACTGATAAGGCTCATACATAAATTTAAGAGCAACTCTTTGCTCTAGTACTGTAATTCTTAGACCCTTTTCATTGGTAATATTATGAAAGTATTTTTAGATATAAAAATAATAAAAGAAAAGAAATAAAAGTGTTTTTATATGTATAAATAATTAACATTGTGTCTATAGGAAGACATTTAAAATGCTTAAAAGTAAAGTATCTTTAAATTTTAATACTAATTTATTTTTAAAACATCCATAACAATATAACTAATAATGGTGCTCTTATATGCTCCACGTCGTTAGTAGAGTTAAAGTCCGAAGAGCGACAACGGAACAGTGTAGAATAAACGGATTGGACGAAACAAGTAGAATACATATGCATAACAAACAATAAGAAACGAATGAAACAAAATTTGAATATTTCTTTTGAAGTTTTGGAATTTTTTTTTCTATAAAAAGATACACACTTAAACGCACCTTGTATGGTAAATTAATAAAAAATTGCATGCGGGTTAAAATTTTGTCAACTTCTTTTTTATTTGCCTAAAGTCAACCGTCTTGAGCGCAAAGATTGTTGAATAATATGGAAGATTGTTAAAAATACACACTTCATCCACTATACCATGAGTGCTCCATTATATAAGATTTGGAAAATAGTTATTATTTATCATTTGACATATGCATATATATACACAATATGTTGATGTACAAGTGTGTATGTTATAAGGACTTAAATAAATTTAGTTGCTTGATCTCTATTGTGATTAAAGATAACTAAATATATATATATGTATATATATATATATACGATTAATTGTTGAAGTTTTATTAATAGTCAGATAAATAATGTTACATAATGTACGGTTGGTAAAAAAACAATTGTTACATAATGGGAATTAAAGTCAAGGAAAAAAAGAGAGAGCACTAACATGTAAATGCTGGAAGAGGAAATGGCATCCAACAACAAAAAAGAAAACAACAGCTCACTCCTCAAATACATATAAACGTAAGTTTATGCGTATATCTCACAGAAGAAGCATTTACTTACTCCATCTGCTATTTTCCCCTACGAATTTATGATAACAATCATATTTGGGCAATTCTCAAAAATAGCACAAAATGAAGTTTTTGTGACATTTTTATCTCAAATTTTTATTTAAGACATAATTAGCATTTTTATTAAAGGGTAATCCTAACCTCATATTTTTAAGGTTTAGGATTTAGGGTTTAGGGTTTAGAAAACCCTAAACCCTAAGCCCTAAACCCTAAATTGTACCCCCTACCCCCTAAAAACTATACCCTAAATTCTAATATAGTCAACCCAAACCAAAAAAATTAAATTATGAACTTCATAAAATGCTATTTTTGTACTAAATAAAAATGTGAGATATTTTTGGAACAAAAACTTGTTTTGGTGCTATTTGAGGGAATTTCTCATCATATTTACGATATTAATTAGTTTTCTTCTGCAGTTGTCTAGTTTTGGTATATTATTAATTTATTATATGTCAAAAATCAAAATATCACATCACGTTTACAAATTTGTATATCTTAGTCCTCTTGGACCATTAATTAATTATAGTAATTAGAATAATTTGTTTCATCAATAATGAGTTACGTTATACTCCATAGAAATTCATAAATCTCTCCATCTAAGTAACCCAAAATTTCTCTCAATCAAATAGGATCGAATAGAATTATGGATACAAAGCTCAACCTATTCCTCCACTAAAATGAAATCTCTTATCAACTATATATATAATTCCAAAACGAGTGAAACTCAAAACTCTTGACGATAATTTCTATTGGTGAATATTTTATTATGAATAAATTAATATTAAATCGAGCTGAACCTAAAATGCCTAAAAGAGGGCTAAACAATTTAGGGTAAGAAAAAATATTCTATCACTATTTAAGGTTGTCTAACTTTTCTTCTTGTGGGAATTACCAATTTGCTCGTTTGGATGGAAAATAAATAATAATAAAAAATTCTCACTTAAAGGGGACAAGAGCTGCCAAAGGAGCGTTTTCTTCTTTTGTTTTTAAGTTATCAATGTAAAATGAAAAAAAAAAAGAATCTAGAAAAGTTTATAGTTTGATATTTCAATGCAACTCAAAAACAGATTGAGAATTACTAGAAATGCCACGCAGTGATTTTGAGGATTCCTCAAGTTTCTTTCATTCGTTATTTCTCTCCATTCCCTATTTGACCCGAGCGAACGTATCATAATTTTCCTTATGGATAAGAAATATTTTAAATTTATATTCTATAAATTAATTGGTGGTCACACACACCACACAATAGCCTATCAACATCCGTGTCGGCAAATATTCACAAAACCTTTTATCACACGACGCGTATCTCCAAAAAAACACACATGTATAGTATACCATATACATATTTATAAGTTTATAAGCTGCGTTAATTGATATATATATATCTGCAAATTATAAATACGGTTGACACATAAATGTATCTGAAATGTACGTGAGACAAGCTTAGTGGAAACTGCAAAAGAGGTCCATGGCGGTTTGGTGGGTGAGGCAGACAATGGGACGTCACTCTCCGACGTCCGTATTCTCGTTTCCCAATCTGTATTAGGGCTGACGCCATTCTCCTTTAATTAATCTTCATTCTCTTTAAAGGACGAAAAGAAAATCGGACAAGTTATGTAAAATGCGTGTCAATATATATATATAACATTTTTCATATAACAAAAAAGTGTATATTGATCTTAGAAAATATGGAAAATTGGGACTGTGGTTTACACGCGACCAGTGGAGAGGAAAACGTTCAGAGCTGGGGTAGGCTGAGCATGCCAAGGCCCAAAGTCAAATGGTCCAAATTGTTTTCTATTAAACTAAATCTTTTGATATTTGAAATACAAAATGAAAAAATATATAACTAAATTATTTTTGGAAAATGTCCTATAGGGATTTGGGACTGACCCTTATCAGAGTTTTTCTATTTGTGCTTGGTATCACATATAATTCGTCGGAAATGAAAAACCACACACACATGTCTCTAAATTTATACTCGCGAGTAAAGTTAAAAAAGAAAAGACAAGGATTGTGTTACTTGTGTAGCTTCGCCATTTTTTGGTTTTGTCGTTCTTTCTAACTAAGTTTTATGTAAACGGTTAAATTCTTGTAACTAATGTATAATCTATAATGTCATTGTATGTTAAAATCCATCAATAAAGGTAGATGTAAAAAAAGAAAATATATATTCTTTTACCATCTCATAAATGACACATGCATGGGCCTAGCCCAGTATGAATAAAAAATTGTTTGCATTAAAACTCCTCTACTTAAAGTTTAATTTAATTTTAAAATCAATCATTAGGTGGTTTAATGCGCAAGTTCAGCTTTTTAAGGTTTGTTTATTTTGATTCGTTGTTACTTGTCTTGGCCAACAAAGATAGGACTCTGTTTCGACCTTAAAATAGTTTAAGAAATCCACACGTGATGTGATGTTATTATTGATTAATCTTATAATTTCTGTTCCTACTCAACTACTATAAGACTAGACTAGCCTACGGAGTAGTGGTCTTGTTTCATTGGTTCGACCCCAATTTTCCGACAAGACGCCACTTGATTAGATTTGACAATTGAGAGAACAACAATAAGGTTTCTCACAGTAACTTTGATGGGACTTAGTACAAGATTCTTTAATTAAACTATGGTCAAACCAAATTCAATTACAAATTATAAATGGTTATGCTCATACTTTTGCCCCAAAAAAAAAAAAAGGTTATGCTCCTACCATCTGAGAAAGAAGGACCAACCATGAAAACGAATCAAGTGAACTATATCATTTTTTTGGTCAAACCAATTGAACTATATCTATTTTCAATGAATTTAAGTATAATTGATAGAATGGTGACCAAAAAAAAAGAAGAAGAAGTGTAATTGATAGAAATGTTAAAAGAAAGATGTTATAATCGGCCATAGTTGTAAATCAATTCTCTTCATTCCAACCTTATTGCGTGCCTATCAGTCTATTAACTCCCTATGGCATAATCCCAATGTATGAATTCTTTTGCTATTTGTCGATGAAAATCGAAAAAAAAAACTAATACGTTTGTTGGAAAGTTTCGTTCTACTTGCCACGAGTTATGCAGTTACAGGACACCCAAGGTAGCAGAAAAAAAAGTAATGATTTGTGAATAGAAATAAAAAAAGTGAAATCAGCAGCAAAAAAAAAAATTAGAAAAGGAAAGAAAGAAAAAAAAAACTGTTACCAAAACTTATGTAAAGTAATTTCTTGGATTCCAAGACGAATTCCACTTTTTCTTCTTAACATTCGTCTCAATTATTTGCAAATGACGTAATAGAATAATCATTAAAAATATTTTACACAAATATCACATGTTATTATATTTTGATGACTTAAATTTTTTGTTTTTCATCTATTACATTATTATCTGTAGAGATATTTGATCTAATTCTATTATGATGAACCTGATTACCTGTTGAAACATCTTCTTTAAACAACGATTTCACAACACAAATTTTTTCCGACAAGTAGTTCTACATGTACGACGTCTCTATAATTAACATGCATTCTCCGTAACACTCAGATCTATAACAAATGATTATGCATGTACGACATTTCACGATAGACAAATTTGTCCAACACAAGACCACAACATACGACTATTTGCAGCATTCTGGAACCTCTAAAAAAGTTGCATTAATTTGCATATTAAAGGATGAAATCATTTTCAGATGTTATAGAATATTGCATATAGAGTCATCCGCCGTGGCTCGTGTGCTGCAAAGAGAGTTTGTCTATCATAGGATGTCGTATAAATGCAGAATCATCCATTGTTGATCTCAGTATTGCGGAAAAAGTATGTACATCATGAAAATATCGTATATGCAGAACTACATGTCAAAAAATTTTTTGTCCTGGAATCGTTGTTTAAAAAAACTTTTCACAAAAATCGCATATACTGCAGACAATATAATAATCATCATAATAAAATTATATCAAATATCTCTAATAATAATAATAATAATATAATTGATAATTTTTTTTTTTTGATTAGTATGCCAATTGCCAAGAGTGTTTCCCAGTAATCTAAATATTTAATTAATATTCCGCTAGGTAATTTAAAAATGCACAGAAAATATCCTTTATTTACCACTTTCCAATGTTTCCATCGCATTGATTTAGTAGACACGGTCCCGAATTGCTGCTATCTACCTAATTAACCCATTTTTATTCCCCAGGTTGTGAAAACAATCATAGAAAAAAGTACTGACACTATACATCAAAGATCCCAACAAAGTAATAGGCTTATTCATATATATTCTCCAAAAAAGAAATGGATTCCTAAAGATTTGATGTCCTTCTATTCACCATCTCTGTAAATTCTTATACTTCAATTTTACTCTAAACTTGATATATATATATATTGACAATTTTGTTAATTTTTTTTTTTTTTTTTTTTTTTTTTTTTTTTTTTTTAATAACCCAGGTGTCCAGTCCCACCTTAGGCGGGTCCGACTAGCGTCGTGTCCAAGCGGAGCTGACGTGGTCATGGGAGCCTGCAGCCGCCATGTGAATTCCGCAGTGGCCAGGAATCGAATAATTTTGTTAATTTTAAAAAAGCTGGGAGATTTAATTTGAATTTCCAGATAAAAGTGTTCAACCGGGTATTTGTAACATGTGAAAAACTTAATGATTACCTTTAATGAGTTATGAAGTTGTGTTCTTTAATTTTTTTTCTATTCATGTAATTTTTAATAAACTCTAGGTTAGATTTTAAATGTATTTTCAGAATAATAGTATTCAGAATTTATACTTCAGTTTTAATTTTCATGTTTGTTAAAAAAATTTACTCTTTTTAAAAACTAGTACTGTACTTATTAAAGACAAGTTGTATGGTTTTCTTTCAATCACTTAAGAATAATACTAAAGAAATCAACTCATCATAAAAATTTGTATTATATTAATAGATTATAAATTAAGAAGGAAGCGAGTAACCAAATTAAGCTTGTAAACAAACACTGAAAGAAGCAACGTAAACAAGTCTTAAGCATGTAAGCGAACAATGGCAAACAGAGCATTAATATGTCGATAACCCTAAGGGAAAGATTTGAAGTTGGACACAAACAAATGAAACTACTTTCGAGCAAAAACATGCCTGGAATATACACATTTCTTAACTAAATTATGAACAATTATTGTTGTATAAGATCCCATGTCATGAATACTTATTAACGAAGTACAACAAAAAAAAAAGAAGAAGTAAATTTCAAAAAAACAGAAAAGAAAAAAACAACAACAAAGTTCATCACCATGCATCTCTACCCTATTATTTAAGCAATGTTAAAAGTACTCTAACCTTCTTTTACGTGTTATATTACACCAAATGCCATTGGACTTACATTATTAATCATATTATATAATTAAATTAGATTTAAATTTAAATTTAGTTTAACTAATTATTCTCTCTCTTCCTATTTCCTCTCCAATTAAATCATAATAATTAATTTTTAATACTCTTTCCTCTTTTTATTTTTATTTGATCATATATTTAATAAATAATTAAACAATCATATAATTTTTATAATATAGATTTTTTTCCACATAGGTTATGATTTGATTTTTTTTTAAACGGACATGAATTATTTCATATATTATTATATCATTGAAATAATATTTTTGGTTTGCCAATAATAGTTTCACATTTAAAATATGATAATTTTAATTCACTACATATATTAGATATAATTTGTATTTAACTCATTAATTCTATCAGTTGACTCTTTCTAAATCATATAGTATATCTATTAGTTAATGAGATGCTAAAAACATAAAATAAATCAAATATAAAACACTAATAATAATTTATGACTATATTAACTAACGAAATATAAAACATACATTTATTCGCGCTGCACAATATAATTTATAATGGATCATGACTAATCAAGACGGGTCAATAGATCATGACGGGTCAAGACGGATCAGAGCAGATAAAGATGAGTGATAATGAATCTCGGATCAAATTTCTAATAATTCATAATAATTAATATTGAACTAAATCAAACTGTTATAAAATTTTTGAATGATGTGAAAATATATACATAACACCACTTAACTTTACAACTAAATTATGTTATAATCTAAATGATCAAATAAATATTTTTACAAACATAACAGTAACACTGCACAAAGGTAATTATATATTAGTAATTTTAATTAATACAACACAAACTACATATAATAATAATAAATAAGATGTTAAAAACATAAAATAAATCTAATATAAAACCTAATAATACTTTATAATTATATGAACTAACAAAATATGAAGCAAATATTTTTCCGCGATGCATATTGCGGGTTACTATCTAGACTAGCCTACGGAGTGCTTTTAACATTGCTTAAATAATAGGGTAGAGATGTGGATATTTTCAATTAGGCCAAAATAATGTAAAGAAAACAGAATTGCTAATTGAGCTTTTAAATTAGGCCTAAGATACTAGATACTACATCTTCTTTTTTTTTTTTTTTTGTCAAACGAATGATATTACATCTACAATGTGGATATTTTCAATCAGACCAAGGTAATCCAAAGAAAACACTCCATGTATACTCTTATGAGTCTTATCTTCATACATATAAGATGACGTCCGACACCTTAATCTTCACATAGTTAATCTTCATCGGCGTCGAGGTCAAATATACAGAAAAGTAAATTTAATATTTTACTTTCCAATTGATGATGCTCAAAAAGAATTTCATTGTCATAAACAAAAGACATTGTCATAAACAAAAGTTGATTAGAGCTTTATACATTCAAATGTCATGTTACCATAACATACAAGAGAGTGCTAAGATACATACCTAAGAGGGTTTCTGCATTACTTTTTGCAGTATCTTCAAGGTTAGTTTGTGAAGCTGGTGACAATGATGAACAAGAACACCACATTTATCATCACACAACTGGCTAAAAATCACGAGTAACACATCAATATGATTCATTTGAAATGATGGAGCAAACAAACACAACAATTTTGATGAAAACAACACAACACTATAAATTGTTTACAGACAAGGTAGAGGAGAGGAGATTCATCTTTTTCTTTAATAATTTTTTTTTTCAGGTTTTACACGATCTGGTAATCAAAAAGGTAAATCAGAAGTACAACGACAAATAGCTCTAGGAATTGGTTGGGTTTCTTAGATTGGTCCGGTTTGGTTTAAAACGTGACACAAATTTTAACGCCTAACCTAATGTCAATGGGATCATTAGCTGTATTGAAGATACTCTAGCCCAAACCACAGTGTGATTCTGTTTCTTTCCAAGCTGCATCAACTCTACAAACCTCTGAAACAAAGCTGGGGGATTCAATGGTAGACGGTAAAGCTTCTGTAATCTCAACTGGAAAACGTGGATGTTGATTGTGTTTAATCGCATCAAACCATGCATTGCTCTCTCTCAAAGATGTGATTAACGTTTGCTCCGGTGACCTGTTTACACCATTGAAGAACTTATCGTTCCGAGCTTTCCAAAAGATTATATTATTTTATTTTGGAAAAACTCATTATATTAAGATCAACTTAAGTTACAAGTGGAGGGTTCTTTGCTAAAGAGTAAGATTCCTTTATGACGTAATTAAATAGACAAAAGCAAAGATAAAATAGAGGAACTGTTTAAATTATAAATGAAGACCGGAAATTTTCTCGAAAAAGCTTTAAAAGTAATCGATTTCAAGTTCTTCTACCATTAGAGGCAATCGAATCAAACAGATAGTTCGCGATGTCTTCAAGACCTTTGAGGAGGATGGTATAAAAGTTCTCTCCAAACTGGAGGATTGTGAGACAAAGGATCTCCCTATAAAAGGGGAATTCGTTGACCAGGATCCTTCCTTTGAGAGAACAAACCAATTGATGAATGGTGGAAGAGATGGCTCTATAAAGGAGGAAGATGGTGGTGGTAACGATCTCTCCATGATAGAAGAAATTGAGGGTATTGATCTCTCCATAAAGGAGGAAGTTGGAGTAAACACTCTCTCCATGATGGAGGAAATTATCTGCAAAATCATCGACCTGAGAGATATATAGTCATTACATTAGCTTCTATGACACAAATCAATTTTGTGAAGCTATAAATGTGCTACCTAAAAATACACAGTAAACAAAAATAGCTGCAACTTGTAGCCTACAAGTGAATGATTCATGCTTGGTTAACACTTGACGAGGTTCTTGATAAGATCAATGGAGCTCAAATTCAATGGAACTAGCCATGTCGACATAGAAGATTAAGTTGGAATCCAAAGGAGAAAAAAAACTCTGTTTTTTGTATTTAGATCCAAAGCTGCGGTACATAAGAAAAGTAAGATCCTACTTATAAAGCTTCAACTACTAAACCTAATAGGATCAAAAGAATAACCATAAAAATAAAACTAAATCAAACACTTGAAAACTTTAACAAAGCAAACTACTTCTAGAAGACTTGCTACATCAAATTGGCAGCTTGAATCTTCTTCTCATTTCGCATAGACTTCAAGCTGAGGAACCGAAAAGACTCCAGTCATTGACTTTGAAGGTTGAGAGTGATTGTTTAATGACATCACACATTGGCATAATTCCGCATTGTGAAGCTGGGACAGCTAAACCAGCTCCCACAGAATCCGCACTTTCGCTCAGAGGACTGCACAATACACAAACAAATGAGACAAAGGACATGTGGAACAACAACAAAATCCATATACATGTTCAATTGCTTGCGATATAACTGACCATGAGTCATGATTAAGTTTATGGGACTTACCTTATGAGAATAGGTTCATATGCAGTCACTAAGACATCTGTATCAACTCCCTTAAGTCGAATATTTGCAACATATACCTGCAGAAGAAAACCATCACATAGACTCAGTTTCTGTCTCAAGAAACAAACTTATGAAATAAGAGACAGAACAAGGAAAAGCTTATTTACCCTCACTAGGTTTTGTGCTTCTCTTCCCTGTCTTCCTTTGGATATAGCCTATAATCATATCGTTGTTAAAAAAAAAAAAAAAAAAGATGTAACATACCAGCAAACAAAAAACTGAGCCACCAAGTGAATGAAATATTACCATCTCTCCAATAGCAGTTGTCGCAACGGCAGGGATGTTTCTGTAAGATAGTCCACGTACCTCAATAACCTCTGATTGCTCAATCAACTGAAAATAACACAGCAACATTACCAAATTGGTTATCATAGATATCAATCTTGGTAAAGACTAAACAAAAACTGCATCAGTATTACTTCTATTTCGACTTAGTTTCAGAAACTGAATTGACAATATACAAAAAATCCCTCCAACTAGTTAACAGATTTTGGAGAAAAAGGGTCAAACTTTGAGAAATCTATACACGTTAAGCTCTACGTTTGATCTTGGAAACTCAAGAACTAGATCTATACTCTAGAGAACTCACACTGATTCTTGAAATTGATTTGTCTTCTAAAAAAAATATAAAGAGAGTGTTTTTGGTGATTTACCTGAAATCCTTCAGCATCTTGCTCACGAGCAAGATCATTAAGGAACCAAGAAGCACTGCCATTGTCAGAAACATCAAGTTTGAAATCCAACAACTCAAATATCAAACTCTCATCTCTTGAAGGATCCACAAACGCTTCCTGTGAAAACCAAATAATTAAAACAATTACAGTAAATAATTAGAGATTATAAACTATGCAAAAAATCCTTGGCAGAGAAGAATCTAACCTGATGATCTGGAACTTGTCGAATATTACTCACATCCTGGAAGGTTTACAATTTAAAAAAAAAAATCAAGAACAGGGGAAAAAAATATTCACCAGACATGTTTTATTAGCTTTAACAAAAAAAAAAAAAAATTTAATTATTGACAGAACCTCAAATCTTTGTGGGAAGGCTGTTGAAATAGCGCCGCCAAACAAAGGCCTCACCGAACACAATTCACTAGACATGTTTCACTACCTTCAAATTCAAACACAAAAAGATTACAAATTGAAAAAAAAACTATTAACCAAAAATTCGGGATTAAAGAGAAAAGTACCTTTCAATCGATGTTTCTCGAAAAGGCTATATAGATTGTAGCAGAGAAAAAAAAAAAAAAAAAGCTTTAGTTGCAGACAAATAAAAGTTGAAGTTGAGTTCTTTTATATCAGTAGAATCTCAATCGAAGGAAGCGTTTTATTGACGCGACTGAAGCGTTCTATTAACGGCAGAGAAAACACAAACGACGTCGTTTAGATAAAATACCAAAACGTCGTCGTTTCATATAGCTCAGGTTTATTAATAAAAAAATAACAAATCTGGCCCCGTTTGTTTGATAAACACAGTTCGAACCCTGGAGACGATAAAACAAATAAAAGTAATCAAAACCACTGGGATAAGCACAGAAATATTAAAATCAAAGAAATTAAAAAAAAAACAGAGACCAAAGTATACATCAATTTACAAACCCTAAACACAGGTCAAATCTCCGATTTCTAAATCTTCTTCGATTGAGCTAAGGTTTGTTAAAAATTCTTTGATCATCATCATCATCATCATCATACCTTGTTTCGAGATTCGAATTTTATTTTTTACTCTCGATTTCAGTTTTCAAAGATGAGTAATCAGAAGAAGAGAAATTTCCAGATTGAAGCATTCAAGCAACGAGTCGTCGTTGATCCAAAATACGCAGATAAAACCTGGAAGATTCTCGAACATGCGATTCATGAGATTTACAATCACAACGCTAGTGGACTCAGTTTCGAAGAGCTTTACAGGTTCATTCATTCTTCTCTCAAAAAAATCCTCAATTCGTAAAATTTTTGTTATTCTTCAACAATCTAATAATTCTATCTCTTTGATTTCTCAGAAACGCATACAATATGGTTCTTCATAAATTTGGTGAAAAGCTTTATAACGGACTTGTTACAAGCATGACGTTTCATCTCAAAGAGATTTGCAAATCTATTGAATTAGCTCAAGGAGGTTCGTTTTTAGAACAGCTTAATAGGAATTGGAATGATCACAACAAAGCTTTGCAAATGATTCGGGATATTTTGATGTATATGGATCGTACTTACGTTTCGAGTACTAAGAAAACTCATGTTCATGAGCTTGGGCTTAATCTGTGGAAGGATCATGTTGTTCATTCTAGTAAGATTCAGAGTAGGCTTTTGAATACTCTTCTTGATTTAGTTCATAGAGAACGAACGGGTGAAGTTATCGATAGGTTGTTGATGAGGAATGTGATTAAGATGTTTATGGATTTGGGTGAGACTGTGTATCAGGAAGATTTTGAGAAGCCGTTTTTGGAAGCTTCTGCTGAGTTTTATAAAGTTGAGTCACAGGAGTTTATCGAGTGTTGTGATTGTGGTGATTACTTGAAGAAAGCGGAGAAGCCTTTGGTTGAAGAAGTGGAAAGAGTGGCTCATTATTTGGATGTTAAGAGTGAAGAGAAGATTACGAGTGTGGTTGAACGAGAGGTGATTGCTAACCATATGCAGAGACTTGTTCATATGGAGAATTCGGGTTTGGTTAATATGCTTTTGAATGATAAGTATGAGGATATGGGTAGAATGTACAGTTTGTTCCGCAGGGTTAGTAATGGTCTTGTTATGGTTAGAGATGTTATGACTTTGCATCTTAGGGAGATGGGTAAACAGCTAGTTACTGATCCTGAGAAATCAAAGGATCCGGTTGAATTTGTGCAGCGTTTATTGGATGAGCGGGATAAATATGACAAAATCATTGTCACTGCGTTTAACAACGATAAGACATTTCAAAACGCGCTGAATTCTTCGTTTGAGTATTTTCTCAACTTGAACACTCGTTCTCCTGAGTTTATCTCCCTGTTTGTTGATGATAAGCTACGAAGAGGATTGAAAGGTGTGGGAGAGGAGGATGTGGATCTTATTCTCGACAAGGTGATGATGTTGTTCCGTTACTTACAGGAGAAAGATGTTTTCGAGAAATACTATAAACAGCATCTGGCGAAAAGACTTTTATCTGGGAAAACCGTGTCGGATGACGCAGAGAGGAATCTGATTGTGAAACTGAAGACAGAGTGTGGGTATCAGTTCACTTCGAAACTGGAAGGTATGTTCACTGACATGAAGACTTCACACGACACGCTGCTAGGATTTTATAATAGCCATCCCGAGCTTTCAGAAGGACCTACACTTGTCGTTCAGGTTCTCACAACCGGCTCTTGGCCCACGCAGCCAACCGTACAATGTAACCTACCTGCAGAAGTTTCTGTTCTGTGTGAGAAGTTCAGGTCATATTACCTCGGGACCCACACCGGCAGAAGATTATCTTGGCAAACCAATATGGGCACAGCAGATATCAAAGCAGTGTTTGGAAAGAATCAGAAGCACGAGCTAAATGTTTCGACTTTCCAAATGTGTGTCCTTATGTTGTTTAACAACTCTGATCGACTAAGCTACAAAGAGATCGAACAAGCAACCGAAATCCCCGCATCGGATCTCAAGCGTTGCTTGCAGTCAATGGCGTGTGTAAAGGGTAAAAACGTGTTAAGGAAAGAACCAATGAGCAAAGACATAGCAGAGGAGGACTCGTTTGTTGTCAACGACAGGTTCACAAGCAAGTTCTATAAAGTAAAGATAGGAACTGTGGTGGCACAAAAGGAGACAGAACCAGAGAAGCAAGAAACGAGACAGAGAGTAGAAGAAGACAGGAAACCTCAGATTGAAGCAGCCATTGTGAGGATCATGAAGTCAAGACGAGTGTTGGATCACAACAACATAATTGCAGAGGTAACCAAACAGTTGCAGTCGCGATTCTTGGCAAACCCGACTGAGATAAAGAAGAGAATCGAGTCGCTCATTGAACGCGATTTCTTGGAAAGGGATAGTACCGACCGGAAACTTTACCGCTATTTAGCGTAATAGTCCGGAGATGATTACACAATCCCTCTGTTTATTTTGCTTCGTTTTGGTCAGCATTTCTTATTTGAATTGTAGTGGTAGGTAAAGTATAAACATTTGGTTTCCGTTGAAAAGAAAATATTGATTTGCCTGTTTTTGATCTAATAATTAGCAAGTGGAGCTTTTATGTTTAAGACATCTTCATTGGCTTCAAAAAAATTTTAGCAAGATTTTCCAATGGTTTACTTCATTTTTCAGTTTACAGACTATATTCTAAGTATATTCTATTTTTATTTAACAATTAATTATTAATGATACTTTTTAGCTTTCTTAATTTATAAATTTTACTTTATTTATTTATTTGAAGCAAATAGTACAATTAAATTATGATTTATAAATTTCTTAATGTTCAAGAAATTTTGTAAAGTTTTTGGTGTGTGACGACTGTGTGCACAGATTCTTCACACCACATGTGTTCAACCACATGTACATCAACATCTTTTTTATACATTGTTGGAGGATCCGCTTTAAATAGTTTTTAAATTCCATCACAATTCATCATAATAATCTTACCATTATAGGATAATATACTTCCTCATTATATTTGCTACACCATAATAATCCATTTCTTGTTGTTCCTTTCGTGAGATGAATATAAATCATCATTTTTAACAAAATTATAGAAACAAATGTATGAGACTGATAATGTTAAATTGATAAAATTATAATGAAATAAAAAAGATCATATCTAATTTACATAATTAATGCATATTTAAGTAAGCTAGTATGTCAATGGACATTCGGTTTTTTATTTGTACACAATAAAAACTACACTAATTGCCACATGTAAAATTGCTAGAGGTGATATCAATTATCTCTTGGATTGATATAGACTTTGTTTGATTGACAAATATCCAAAAAATTTAGGGAGTCATTAAAATTGTCGTATTAAAACAATGGACCAACACACGTCTCATGAGAGATTGAATTTTAGTTCATTAAAAAAATATATTCATTTATTAGTAACCAAATTTTTACTTTTTTTATGATCTTTGAATGATAGTACTTTTAGGATAGTTTTAGGTTTTTGACTTTCTAAAAACTATTTAATTAGCTGATCAAGAATATTATGAAAATTAGTTTTCATAGAAAATAGGGTGAGAGTTTTTAAAAATTATTAAGCAAAATCCGAAAAAAACATTTTTATTAGCTTTCAAAAAATGTTGGAAGAAGTTTTTTTTAGTTTACCATTTAATTTGATTGTTCTTTTTTCAAATTCCAAAACACTGGAGTAAAATTCAAAATCTAAATATTAGTTACAAAGTACCAAACATTTATATCCTTAAAATGCAATTTCTAACCTCTATGACATCTTTAGTGTTTGTTAGATGAACAACAAAGAAAAGCCGAGAAAACATGAAGCCCATAAAACTATCGTCGTAGTCTTCTTCAAACACAATTTTCCACTTTTGGTTACTGACTCTATTAAACACTGCCCAGCGTTCTCTCTCATTTTATTTTTTAAAAATGATTTATTTTTTCATTTTTTCAATAGACGATTTTTGTGAACTAATCCCATAATCATTATCTACATCTTATCTTTATGAACTAACCCCAGTTTGCTTATAAATTTTTTCGATATTAGTCTAGAATGATATATGTAAAAGCTCTAGTTTTAGATTCTTTACGTTATTAGACTTATGATTTGTATTTCTTTGCTAATTTTTTTAAAAATAAACCATGATTATTATTAAAAAAAAAATCTCTAACAAACAAATTATGAATCCTAATTTAAAAGAAAAAAATACATATGAAATATTTTTTCTTTTTGTTTACGAAAATGATTACTATTCTTCCATATACGTAAATGATCCTAATTAAATAATTAAGGAAACAAATCCAAAAGGGCGCGGGAAATGTAAGAGGCGCTAAGAACAAAGCCGGGAAAGAAAAGAAAAAATCTACAAGCGCGAGTAAAAAAAAAATGTTATAAAAACACAACTTCTCTTTTACATAACAATGTCTATATACTCAATTCTCAGAGATATAATCTCTAAATCCAATTCTCCAGATTCTTTGATAATATTATGGATATCACCAACATAGCCAAAAAGCTTGATCTCTCTAATAGCAATCTTCTCATCCGTAAAGCTACTGAAATTCGTCGTTTATGCGATGTTCAATTCGATTCCTCCATCATCGGCGTCGTAAGATAAACCCTAAATCTCAATCCAACGTTATTCAATTTCCCATTTTTATCATAACCCTTTTCGAAATTTTGAGTTTATTTTTTTCTTGTTTGGTGTTTGATGGTAGGGCGAGATTTGTAAAGCTGTTATATGCTTAGAGATCGCAGCATCTAGGTATTGTGTGAATTAAAAGTCAATATCTTTATTGTGTGATTTTGCAATATCTTAAATCAGTTGGGATTTTTTTTTTTTTTTTTTTTTGTGTAGACTTGAAGTTATTTTCGATAGACAAGCAGCGATTAAGCTAAGTGGTATGACGGAAAGGGCTTATTCAAGATCATTTAATACACTTCAAAATGGTGTTGGTGTCAAGTGAGTTTCCGTTTCTATAAGCTCTGCTTTAAAGGATGAATCTTTATTGATGGGTTTTTTTTTTTTTTTTTTTTGACATTTTGGGAATTTTCAGGGTTAAGTTGAATATAAAAGAATTGGCGATTCAGTTTGGTTGCGTTAGGATGATTACAACTGTGCAGAAAGCTTTATCAGTGTAAGATCCATTTCTGTTGTTTTTATCCTTGCCCACCATGTGTTTGTTAATATGCCTATTTGGTTAGGGATACATTCTTATTATGTGTTCAATCTAATAATCACTGATTCTTGTTTGTTCTTTTAGGTATAAGGAGCGGTTTCTTGAATCACTTCCGGTATCAAGAAGAGCAAATACTGATTTAACTAGACCTGTATTTACTGCTGCTGCTTTCTATTTGTGTGCCAAAAAAAATAAGGTAATGTCATTTGTAACAACACTTCATTAAAGGATTTGTAAGCATTGTTAAAGTTATCTTTAATTTTTTTTTTAACTTTGATAATATTGATTTGCAGCTTAAGGTAGACAAGTGTAGGTTGATTGAAGTTTGTGGGACATCAGAATCTGAATTTTCATGTGTGAGTAGCAATGTTCTTAAGTTTCTTTAATGCTTGATTCAATGTTTAAAGTATTGATTTTGGGATTGTGTTGATCAAAACAGGTATTGGCCTCTATGATGGACCTTTGTTTTGACCTTTTTGGTGTATCAAAGGAAACGAACTTAAATCAAGGTAATATTCTCTATTATTTGTGGTTTACATATATATTGTTACTATGATCTCGGATCAGTGAACAAATTATCAAAACAAGAATTGCTTATGTGCTATGCCCTATTCTTTTGCAGGTTTGCTTGGAAAGAGGAAGTATGAATATGATTCATCTGAAGATGAGGTACTTGTTTTGCTATTTCTAAAGAAATTTATATGTTTCTAGATTGATCACCACTGATTTTATATTAATTTGACTGAGTTTTTTGCAGTATTCACTTTGCAAAGGAAAAAAGAGGATTGAGGAAACTAAGAACGAGCACTGTGAATCTACTGTTGCTAAGTTCGTGTAAAGCATAAGCTAGAGAATGATGCTTTATCCATTTTTTTGTTTACAATATCTCAATTCATATTCACTAGAGTTGCAAGTTTCATCACAATTTGTTTCAGTATAGTTTCTTATACTCATCATTTAGCAAAATATTGAAATGATCTTGTTTTCTTTAAAACATTTTGTTTGATCTTTTGTAAATGGTTTTATATGATTACTGGAGGCGAATAAAAAAATCATACAGATTATTAAACATAAAGGATGAGATTGACTGTACACAAATGGTATTCTACTATTCTCCATTGTTAAAAATGCCGATATTGATAAAAACAAGTTTTTTAAAAAATTGGAAATTTGATTAATTACAAAGTTATTAAATAAAATAAACGTGAGTCTTCCACCATTTTCAAACAACTAACACGAATACGGATACTCAGTACTATTCACGAATCATGGTTCTTCGTATTCTGATAAAATCGATTTGAGACTGCTATGTTAGTTCCAAAGCACATCTTTGTATTTTTCTTTTTTCTTTTTTTTGGTTGTTGTTGTCAAAACACGTCTTTGTATTTTTAATAACGTCGTTTTTTTAGTAAAACCTCTAATATTTATCTTGAAACTGTTAGATATCAAGATATACTCTTGTTAATAAACTGTCAGATATGTTTATCAAAAATATATATACTGCGCATATTTTGTGGATATATATCACTTCTAATATATTCCTCTACAGAAACCCCCCAAGGTTCCTCTATATATATGTACATATATACATACTCTAATTGTTTTTCCTTAACGTTGGACAACATTAGGTGGATTCAATGGGTTCATGTCCAGAAGTTTCATCAATCCAAATGGCTATGTCTTTCGAGGGAGATCAATGTGAGTTTGGTGTTGATGTCATGGTTGCTCCACCTCATACCAATTGGGAAATCCTCTCTTTTGGTAAGAAACTCCCTAACCCCAAGTTCTCTTGGTCGGTTAAGAATTTTTCCAAGTTGAAAAAGAATGTTTACACATCAAACAAATTTTCAATGGGAGGAAGCCAATGGTGAGTATATATAAATAAGGCATATATGTGTGTATGTGTGTGTGAGAGAATGTTAACAAGTTCATAATAATAAATGTTTTGTAGGGTTCTAAAACTCTATCCGAAGGGTGTCAATACAACAAATGGCAAATGTTTATCCTTTTTTTATGTGTTTTAGCTAATAATAGCGAAACACCAAAAGGAGATGAGAAGATTTTCACGAAAGCACATTTGCGAGTTCTAGACCCGTTTGGATCAAATCACTTGACACGCAAATGTATATTCTGAACACCTAACAAACAAGTTGATACAGTCTTCTATATTCATTTGTCGTTCGTTCTTCTTATTACTCTAATAAGCATTTTTTGCATTTTTACTTTCTTGCAGTGAACTGCTGGCACGAGAAATCAAACGATGGTTTGGGTTGGGGTTATGATCACTTTTTGTCTTTAGATAAACTTCAAAGTTGTCTCTGCGACAAAATATCCTCCCATTATCTAAAGCTCGATTGTTTTTTTTTTTTTTTGTTTTTCTCTTTTGGTTTTAATCTAAACTCTATTGTTACTTTTAGAATATCAATATATATCTGCCATTCTTCTATTACTATGAGTAAATTAGTAAATTACTATAATACTGTATATGACACAATGCTTTGGATAGGAACAATTGGTTTTAAACAATTGCTAATTCTATATTGAATTCTCTAGCTAGTATCTATAAATTATGTTTGATATTCAAGAAAGAAGTTAGAAATCAAGAAAGCTACAATTGAAGTTGAGAGTCTGAATCATCGATCCAAGATCTAAGCTGATGATTATGTGAAGCCAGTCGAATATGTTACCCAACTCAAAGTAGAAAATTTTGATGACAAGTGTGTGATTGCAAATTTGCAACTAAAAGTGGTGCTTGGTTAGGATTTTTTTTTTTTTTTTTTTAAATCATATGTTTATACTTAAATAGAAAAGATCACATGTCTTCTCTTATAATATATCCAGCTAAGCCACTCAAGTACCACAATTTTTTTTTTTTATCTCTAATGGATCCTCTTATGTGTTGTTTTAAATGGTTAATTAAGATGATAACTCTAGATGAAAAGAAGAATAAAATAAAATAGCTTTCTAAAACATAAATGTTGAATTTTGTACATTCGTCATTCAAATTTTCAAACTTCAAATTTATACGGCGCCGTTTTTGGCAGACGCCAGAAACACATGAAAACCTCAAACAACGAAGCAATCTCGCAATAGTAAAATAATCAAGTGCGGTAAGGAACATGTAAACGAGATCCAACGTTTATTACTCAAATCGCGTTTAAGTTATAACCGCTCCTGATGACGCCACGTAGATAGACTCACTGTAGATCTAACACACAGGATAACTGAAGATATTTTATTTTCCAATGAGTACAGTTCAGCCACGTCTTGTCTTCAGACCAAAATCAAAACACGAGTTTTGTTTTTCTCTTCATCGTTGATTTGTCAACTCACCACAAACCCTAACGATCGAGCCCAATCCTCGATTTCATTTTCTTCTCAAAATAATTAATCAATCATTTCTCCTTGATTAAAAGGATAAAAATCAATCCTTTCATTGATTCCCTGAGAAATTGCGTAGTGTTGATGAAGAAGATCTGAAGAAAGCTTTGAGATAAAAGGGGAAAAAAATTAGGAAATGATGGGTTTTGCTGTATCAGACGAATTGCTTGGAACTGTTGCTCCGATTGTGGTTTATTGGTTATATTCTGGGATTTACGTTTCGCTTTCATCTTTGGAGAGTTACAGATTACATTCAAAGGTTGAAGAAGAAGAGAAGAATCTCGTTTCTAAATCTTCTGTTGTCAAAGGTGTTATTCTTCAACAGCTCGTTCAAGCTGTTGTCGCTATCATCTTGTTTACGGTAAAAAAAAGTTTTTTCCATTTTTTCGAGTTGTGAAAATCTAAAGTTATTAATCTTTAGTGGAATTAGGATTATATTGTGGGGAACTTTGCTATCTGATGTTGACATTTTTATGGATGATGAAGAAAAAAGGTCGAATCTTTTTTGTGGGTTGCTGTTGTTTTTTCCAACCCAAAAAGAGTAAATTTTTTTGAAAAAAAGATTTGATTTTGGCTATAAAATTTGTCAAAAATATGTGACCAAATCTTAAAGTTAAGAAGCTAAAAAGAAAGGGTTTTGAATCTGATAGTTAGATCATAGATTTGTCTGTTTTTCTCACTATTCTGTTAGTAATAGTTGAATAATTCTCAATCTTTCATGATCCTTATATCATAATGGTCATATATAAGTGTTAAAAAGATAGTTAAAGCTTTAGAAGAAAGCATGAGTTTCTAATTATGGATTGAAGAGATCAATGAAGAGCTTTGTTGAGTGATTTAGCAATTGGTTTGGGATTTAGGAGAGCTTAGGGTGCTCTAGAATTCACCCTAAGGACTCTATCTTTGCTTTGGTTTTTCCTCTGTTCTGATTCAGAGAAGAGTTTAGGAAGATCTGTTGAGAAGATTATACTCATGAACAGTTTTTTTCTATGCTTCTGTATTGTCTATGCAGGTAACAGGAAGTGATGCCGAAGCAGACAAAGCGCAACAGTTTTCGATATTGGTCTTAGCAAGACAGTTTGTGACGGCCATGATAATCCTCGATACATGGCAATACTTTATGCATCGATATATGCATTACAACAAGTTCTTATACAAACATATCCACTCTCAACACCATCGTCTTATTGTGCCTTATGCATATGGAGCTTTATACAACCATCCAGTGGAAGGTCTTATCTTAGACACGATTGGTGGCGCTTTATCTTTCTTAATCTCTGGTATGTCTCCAAGAACTTCGATCTTCTTCTTCTCATTCGCCACAATCAAGACTGTAGACGACCATTGCGGTCTCTGGCTTCCTGGAAACTTATTCCATATGGTATTCAAGAACAACACGGCTTACCACGATATCCATCATCAACTCCATGGAACCAAATACAATTTCTCTCAGCCTTTCTTTGTTATGTGGGATCGGATTCTTGGAACTTATATGCCATATTCTCTTGAGAAAAGAGAAGATGGAGGATTCGAAGCTCGCCCGACTAAAGAATGCAAGGATGATTAATTCTCAGGTTTTTTTTGGATTTTGGATCTTTGGTATATGTTCTTCTACTTTGTGTCGTGGAGATGAAGTATTGAATCAGAAACAGAACTGGTTTGCATTTTGCGTTTTTTTCTTTCTAAAGAGCGAATTAGGTTTGTATATAAACATTATTGAGTTTGTTGTTCTACTTTTGGTTTTTCTTTTGCATGTATTATTATTGTACAACAAACTTGTTTTTTTTTTTTTTTTCCCTTATCTATTTTATCTACGAGGCCATTCTTGATCATAATATAGTTAAATCATTGAATTATGTTTGAGTTAAACTTACCAGACATTTCATTTCAGTTGAGTGTTTTAAGAATCATAATCACTGATTCACACTTTAGTATTTGATTACAACCAAATTATAGATTTATACATATATGATGAGTACTGCAATTGCTTTTCATTTTATTACTTGAAAAACAAAATTAACAACGTCCTTTTACTATTTTAAATGAAACCTTTTATTTCAATACGACTACTAGAACTTTTTTGGGTATTCATAATAATAAATTTTCTAGTATTCATTAGAAAACAAAATATTCAATGAACAGTCTTTGGGTATACGTGTAAGCATTTTTGTGGTGATTTATAATCTTGGTTACCCTGATCGAGTATATATATATTTATAGCCTTCGAGCCCATAATTATAATTGTTTCAAATTTTGAGAAGTAAGGAGAGACATTTTGAAAAATACTAGTTTTGAGACTCCCCGTTAACAAAACTACCATCAACTAGAATTGAGAACCAACAAATTGAATAAACAATATATATATATAAACAATATATACGTATATATATATATATATATATACATTTAAGAAAGAAAAAAACATAAAACTTAACACATCAAAGTCAAAGCTTAACAAATCAAACCGAAAGTAAAAACATAAATTACAGTTAAATAGAGAGGGATAGATATAACTCATATTGGATGCTCATACATCTTTAGTCAAATCCAGCAACAATCTATAGTACATGCTACCTCGTTTCTTCTAAACCAATCAATGTTTTTCTCTTATATATTTTGTTTCAACAACGTTTCTTGCAAAAACTGCATAATGGTCGAGAAAGATTACTTTTGCCGAGAATTTCAAACTCCTTTCCACCAAAAATATTGTTGACCAGGTTTGATATATGGGTTTTCACCAAGTACGCATTTAATATGAAAAGTGGTGGAGCACTCGTTGCAACCGTAGAACACTTTTGTGTATGTATCTCCTAGATTAAGCTCACACACTTCGCACCAATATTTGTTACTTAGTTCTTCCCCACAAAGAAATGTGAGAAAGTGTGTGTCATGTATATACCTTACTCTGTATGGTGAGGTAGCACAATTGAAACAAACAATAAAACTGCATTTGATGCAATTTAATTGTTTATAACATATTGTTTTGCATATGTGACATATAGGTCTTTCTTTTGGATATAAAGCCAGGAACAAAGGATGTTCATGAATTTTGTAATCAAATGGCTCAGAAACTGAAGCACAACGTACATCTAAAGTGAAGATGCAGTCCCTTATGGGACACTCATAGACAAACACACCACAATAACGATAACAAGCTCTGCAGAAGAAGTAATCAAATAATTTTCCAATCGTAGACTTTAGTATAAGTGGATGTGGATGTAACGCATGTTGTATTCTACGGGGAAAATTAGTGCATGTTTCATGAAGAATGAAGTCACACTTCACACAAGAATAGAAGTTACCTTCATAGATAGAAAGGCCACACGCTTGACAAAACGTGCTTTTGTCATAAAGTATGAAGGTCTTAAGTTGGAGATGATGGTCATGAAGAAAATAATGTATGACTCCTTGGGATATCACACTGAACGGCTTTAAATCTTGTGATATATCATCTTCTGCTTGTATATCTTCCAGTTCTTTTCCATCCCACACATTATTCCTTAGAACACATCTTGAATGAACAACATAATCACGACACTTGCCACAAGTATATGCACCATAATCACTGTTAGTAATTTTACGACATACTCCACAAGACTTTTCTCTAGATAGAAGAGGATATATGTAAGAGATACGATGCTGATGACGTGATATCTTGATGATGCGGGGGAAATTCATGCAATGGTTATGAGCTACAAAGTTGCACCTGGCACATATGTAGGTGGGATAAATTTTACTCAAGAAACCACAAATGTTGCAAATTAAGGAAGTTTGTCTGTTAAAAAAAAGTGAGAGGATGGTCATGTCTTTTTGGTGGGTTTATAACAAAAGATATTGGCTTCATCGCACAGATTGGGTGCATGTAAGCCTGACATATAGAACAATAATATACTAGAAATCTTACTTTGCTTAGACAACAAAAACACTCAAGAGTTTCAGATGGAAAAGTAATGCGAAGTTGAATATAATGCTCTTGATGGAAAGGGTGTTTGATTTTAGATGGAGACTCGACACACTCTTTGTGGTATATTACCTTACAATAGTCACAAAAATAATAATCTGTGCCAAAGTTTGAACCTCTGCATATATCGCAACCACCATCAACATCAAAATTTTTATTGTTGCACCAAAACAAAGGGAGTACGGAATGATCATACTCAGAGTCAGAAGAGAAAATGAGCGGAAAAGTTGAGAGAGTACTATAAATGTCTGGATAATCACCGCTATATTTTATCCGTGCCCAAGGACATAGGAAACGAGGTTGAAGAAGATGGTCATCATTTTCATTGATGGCTTCATCGAAGGAGGTTGAGCCTTGTTTATATTGTATCATATGGTATTTTGGATTGTGATATACCAGAGATAGTATACCATCATTTTCCACCTCATGAAATCTACCGACAGAATCCATGGATATATATTATATTCTCTCGATTTTTTTTTTTCACTATATATATTATGCGTAAGAGTTTTCAAAACTGTTTGTTTTACAGATATTAAATTTTTTTTACAATCTTTCACTATATATATATATATATTATTGGATCCTCAACGTGAAAGCGTAGTAGATTTTGTCCTTTGCTTTATAATTTTGGCAATGTTATTTCCACTAAAAATAAAGAATATATATTTTTCTTTGCACATGGTTTTCGTCTTCTATGAAATTATCCTAGTCTTCGATCAATTATTAACCCAAAAAATCATTTGAAAATTAGAGAATAAATTGAGACCTATTTTTGGTTTGATTAAAATAAATTATTAAATTTCAGGTAAGATCTTTTTTGAGGGGTCAAAAGGTTAGATATTTTGAAATGATGAATTTTTTAAAAATCGGAATTTCCACAGTAAATACGAAAATTTGATTCCAAAGGTCTCCTTTCATTTTAAATTATTGGGATCCCTAACGTTAAAAACGAAGTAGATTTTATTCTTTTTCTTTGTAGTTATTATTATGTTCTTTGCGTTAAGAATCAGCTCTTCGAAACTTTAATATTGGAATCTGTTATTGAGCTACTTGATCAAGTGACAAGTGACAAAGAGAAAACTTTATTAGCTCGATACAGTCATTTTTATATTAAGATTGAAGTAAACCCATTGTTTCTAAATGAAAACTGTAACTCTAAATTAGTTTTATTTTTAACTTTTATTTGAATATTAAAGTTGTTTCCCACATCATAATAATGGATCAAATAAATCTGATTTCAGATTGTTGGTTAACTTGAAAATTTAAATTGAATATACACTCTAATTAAGTAATTAGTTAAAGTTTAAATAATTTAAACCGCGTCTATTGATGGAAGTGGAAATGTTAGTAGAAACTAGGTCTGGGCGTTCGGATATTCGGATCGGATTCGGATCGGATTTTTCGGGTTCGGGTTTTTCGAGTTTACAAATTCCTTACTCGTTCGGGTATTAGAAAATTTCGGATCGGTTCGGTTCGGAATTAGTCAGGTTCGGGTTCGGTTCGGGTTTACCCAAATATCCAAAAAAAAAAAACAAAAAAAAATTAAATGTAAATCTACTAAATTACTTTAAAATATCCAAAATTCTAAAAAATACAAGTATTATTACCCAAATCTACCAAAAACAACTAAGTATACTCAAAATAAATCTAAAATATCTAAAAATCATAAATATTTAGGCATTTGCCCTATTACAAGTATAATTATTACTAATAATATATTAATATGTACATATATTTCGGTTCGGATCGGATTCGGGTTTTTGGATTTTGAAGTTTAGTACCCGTTCGGGTATTTTAATATTTCGGGTTCGGATTCGAATTGATTTTTTCGGGTCGGATACTCGGGTACGGATATTTTGTCCAGGCCTAGTAGAAACCTCTTCTTCTCCATAATCTATATGCTCGTATCGTTTGTTCGAGGAATATAAACACATGTTTAGTAATGTTTCTACTTAACATGTCATTACGTTCATCATACTCATCGATTCACGGAGAATTAACAATCCCTATAGACTAAAACATCAATTCCAACTTCTTTACAACTTCCTGATTACTCCTAAATCACGAACATAGATGTACCAAACTAGTTGAGAACACGTTATAAGTTTGTAACGAATCGAAAACGTGAAAAGTGAACTCAACATGAATGAGAAACCAAAACCGAAGTGAATAATAGTCAACAAAGGCAAAGATCCAAAAACCAATACAAAAGAAGATTAAAAATTTGGATGAGTACACAATGTATTTCTCTGCAACCAGTACTATCTCGCTAGAACAGTAGCAATAAAACATAAAAAGAAAAAAAAACTAATCAGCGGTCTAGCTCTTGGGAGCAACCTTTTCCTTTGCCTTTTGAAGCTTCAAAACCTTCTTCACAATCTTTTGCTCCTCCACAAGGAAAGCTCGGATGATTCTGTAAACACACAAGCACCAAACAAGAACCACCATAAGATTTATCTTAGGTTACAAAAACACAACTAGTACAAAACTTTAGGTCAAGAACAAACCTTTCTCTAACAGCAGAACCAGACAAAACACCACCATAAGCACGGTTCACGGTTCTTCTGTTTCTAGACAATCGAGACCTCTTGTACTCAGAAGGCCTCAAGTGAGGAATCTAAACAAGCAAATGATAAAAGTTAGATACAGAACTAATTGCAATAATGCAGAACACACATATCTTTATCTATTGAAAAGACTTGAGATTGATATAAGATTTATGCCGCCAAGTTCAAAAGTTCAATCTTTACATACAAAAGGAGAAAACTTGAAAAAAGACAAGGCGGCACTAAATTTAGCTTATGATAAAGTTATGTCCTGATGTTGAGATTTTCATCTAACCAGCACAAGACCGTCAATAAGCACAAATCAATCAACCTAAATAATATAGAATCCAAAACTAATACATTTAGCATTGATCAATACAGTAAACTTCAACACAATCAAAACACAAAGATTCAATCTTTAACTCTCAAATCAACATCAAAGAGCTATGAATCAATCAAGAACTACTTACACCCTGAATACGTTTTCCGGTAACGGGGCATTTTGGTCCACTTGCACGCTTCTTTGTGGTCTGATACGTCAATTTACCTCCTGCAAATCATTCAATGAATCAATACATTACACATCTTATAGATCGATTGATACAGATTCTGATTTTAGCTAAGAGATTGAAAAGAAGATGAAGATACAGACCTGGAGTTTTGACGATCCGGTGCTGGTTCGATTTGGTGGCGTAGCTGTGACGCGACCTGTAAACAAGACGCTGCACCATTTTTGATGATCTCTCAGTCACTCACTCACTCACCCTTCGTTTCGGCTAGGGTTTTGTCCTCCTCAGCTTGACGGAGCAGAGAAGTGACTTTATAACCTAGTTTATCTATTTAAAGGGTCTTTCCACTTCCAACACTCGATTGCCCTAGATCGTACGGTTTAGATTACATCTTGGATTAAAATTATTAACGGTCGAGATTTTATGGGCTTGTTAATAGTCCATCTTGTCTTAGATATTATCAAGCCCAAATATGCCTCAGCCCAAGTCCTAACCACTGGATTCTGTTTTTGTTTCAAGACCTCTGTATTTGAATTTTAGTCTTTGATGAAAAAGTTGACCATTATCATACAGATTATTTTCTTTTCTTTTGAGCCATATTCAACTGATCTTAGATTAATTAATTAGTAATATTAATATATGGAGAAAAATCACAAAACTAAGCTTTACATTCTATTCTCAGGAACATCAACAACAAAAAAAAACATGTTCCCGGATATGAAAGCCATAACGTTCCAACATTTGTGATCTACTCTATAAGCTCAACAAGGTAACAACGAGAAAGATGGTTCTATGTGAATCTTCCGACCGTTGAAGCTGATCCTATCAAGCTTCTCCCGACACCAAACTAACTTCTCAGTTGTAAGTTTCGACATGTTCATCACTCTTGAAACAAGTCTCATTTCGATTTGAGCTATTAGGAACTCATCCTTTAAACCAACACTACTCTTTGATTCATTCTTCTTTAACTTCTTCACTATACAGCTTTGGCTTCTTAGTATTTCCTTAAGCTTCTTCTCCTTCTACATTAGTCCAATCAAAGGTTCTTGAGTGATTGAAATGTTGATGTGATCAAGACAAAATTTAAGGGAAATTTTTTTGTAGAAGTTAAGTTACCTTTTGGAGATGAGTTCTGATATCTGTCAAGAGCTCAAGGTCTAGAGGATCTTGTGGAGAGACTTGTGTTTGGTGAGAGACTTTTATCACTGAACTAAACTCATCTTTGTCCGCGCAAAGAAACTCCCAGAAAACATGCATAGATTCTCGGATAATCTCTCTCAAAGCTTCAATCTTTACCGCGAATTCACCTTCGTTTCTACATTTCTTATTAGTTTTCGAGGAACGGTCATCTGAAAACATTTTGGTATTAGCAAGAAAATGTTCAGAATAAACTAAAGAATAATGAAAAACATGTTTTGTTACCTCTAACAAGTGGAATCTGAAGGAAATTATGAAAATGGCGACGGTTCTTCAAGTAAGTCTCAACTCTAGAGGAGTTCTGAAATGGTTCATTCTCCACAAACCGTTGAAGCAGAACTTGGAATAGTTGAAACTCTCCAGCTACTAAATTGTATTGATAAAAAGTCGTAACCTGAGAATCAAATTCCAATACTTTGGAGTATTGCCATCGAAGCATCTCCCACGAGAGACAAAGTTGGCCTACATAGACAATCTCAAAGTCTCTGCTCGCTTCTTTCACAAGTCTCTCAATCGGGTCACATTGGAGCTTATGTTTCTTGAATGGCCAAAGATTCTGATGCAGAGACGACTTAGATGCTTTAACATTGTTTCTATTTGGTTTAGATGAATCTTTAAGCTTTAGCAAACCTGTTAAAATCAAAATATAAATGTTACCATGGATAGACAGACCCCACCAACAAATATTATACTTTGAGAGTAGTTGAGACAACATTTAAGAAAGAAAGAGACATTCTTCAACAATTTGACACAATCAAAGTAAAAGCTGGAATCAGACAAAAATTAAAGACTCTAAAGAGATGTCATTGCTAATATAGTAATACGTAACAGTCTGCATTAAAAAAAAATTGGAACTTGTGAATTGAGATGAGATAACTTACTGATGGAATGCATAGTCTGAGAATCGATAACATCGAGTTTTCGCATTTTAACCGCATAATTCTTGTAAACCTTGTGAATCTCAGCGATTCTGTCTTTGAACTGATCTTGTTTTGGTTCAATCTTGAGTGGTTTCAGCTCTTCTAATGGAGTCTCTGATTCCTCAAGAATAGTGCACAACCCTCCTGTTCTTGCAGTCCTTAGTTCTGTTTTCAATTTCTCAATCACATCACTATGCTCAAACTCATCATCATCTGAATCTGAACCATCATCATCATCATCATCTTCAAAACCCATATTCAACTCTTCTTCTTCTCTCTGCATTAAATCTTCTTCTTCTTCATCTCCATAAGTAAAGTTAGAAACCTGTAAACATGGGTTAAGTTCTATAAACCCATCATCATCATCATCGAACAAGTTTTCTTCACTACTACCAACAAAATTCTCGTGATGTAACAATTCTTTTAAAACACCACAACTCATGAACTCATAAACCAGCATCTCTTCTTTCACGTGTTCCTTTATAAACCCCTCCGATTGTGATTTCTCCAAAACCATGGAACTCGTGTTCGATTCCTCTAACTTCACCATCTTCTTCTCCTCCTGAATAGGAGCAGAGTAATCATAAAACTTAAAGTAAAACGCTTTAGGTTCTTCTACAAAACCAGTGATACTTCTTTTGTCGGATAAAATTTCACATCTTTTATTGATCGAAACCAGAGAACTCTCATCATCTTCCAAAACCATGGAACTCGTGTTCGATTCCTCTGGCTTCACCATCTTCTTCGGCTCCTGAACAGTACCAGAGTAATCATGAAACTCAAAACAGAACGCTTTAGGTTCCTCTACAAAACCAGTGATGATACTTTTGTCGGAGAAAATTTCGCATCTCTTGCTGATCGAAACCAGAGAACTTTCATAAAAACTCGAACTTTCATCTTGTGTCTCGTGAAACCCAATTTGTTTTTGATATTGATCTCCGTGAACAGAGGAATCGTTTGGTTTGTGTTTCTCAACGACGACCAAGTTTGTCTCTTTGTCTGAATTAACTCTAGAAAAAGTTAGAAAACAGAGCCATTAAACCAATAAGAATTAAAAAAAAAACAGAGAAGGAAGCAAAAGAAAAAGAAGAAGAAGGAAGCAAAACAAAACATACCTGAAGAAGAAGAGATTACAGAGAGCATCGAGAAGTACGAAAGTGTTACCGTACACAAACTGTTTCAAACCACCAAAAGCTTTATTGGAGAAATCGAAATAATAATAATAAGACTTCGTCGTTGTAACAATTCTCATCATCGTTAATTTCAACGCGTTTTATACGGTTAAAGTAAACACAAAACAAAATTGTCTTCCAAGGGTACACATGATTAGTGTTTTCTCCTAAGAAAATTCCAAAATTTTCGTCAAATTATCTCTCAACTATTTTGTAGACGACTAAAATGGACATTGAGAAAAGTGGAGAGTCACTTGATGTGCGTTGGAGAAAATAAGAAAATTGATGGAATCAGGTGCGAGATTTGTGGATGGGAAATAAGTTCACTATTACACAACTCTTGTAGTATATATCTCTCCAAGGTGAAATTTCGCTTTCTAATTAAATTTTGAAATTTTTTTCCTTTTTTTTCTTTTTGATATAAAATGTTTTTTTTTTTCAACATTGTGCTTAAGATGTCCGAAAGGGTGAAGAGAATAAAGTTTTTTTTTTTCTCGGGCAGAATGCGAATAAATGAAAACATGTTGATTTCAAATAGTGCTTGTAGTATTTCAATTGTTTTTTTTTTCTTTTTTCTTTTTGGTCAAACATAGTATTTGAGATTTTGAGTTGTTATTATTCGAATAACCGTATTGAAACTTTGAAAGTTTGAAACTGTAGTAACTTTTTTTTTCCTTTTGTTTTTTTGTTTTTTTGTCTCGGAGAACGGACAGTGTTCAGCTTGGGAGAACTCAAGAGTCAAACTTTACATTGCTTCTCGGGTTTGTCTCCATTTGTCACTTTGCTTCAAATATTCATTGGTTCACTTGCCCTGTTTTTCTTGGAGTTTCAACTATTTCATTTAATTAACAAACAAAAAAAAATCATCTTTTAAGAGTCAATACTATGAGATTTTCTTCTGCTAAAAAAAAAAAAGTACTAAGAGATTTTAGTAAATAGCCAAATTGCATAAGCTTATTTGCAAAAATAACCGTGTATGTTTTTTATTTGCAAAGTTAAGTGGATTGAGTTTTTGTTCAAGTTTTAAAGAAATATCATATTTTTATTATCGATAACATATTGATTTATGTAATATCACATTTAAAAAAAAAAAAAGAACATGCACCATCAAATACACCGCATATTTATTCTTAAAAATATCATCACACATTTTTTTACCAAACTTCATACTACAGTGACTATCTGTTAAACAGAAGAAGACTATTAACCTAATAAGCCCATCTCTTAACCCAATTTCTTGTACGTTTGGGCGACCAACAAAAACTATCAGCAAGTTTATGATATGTGTAGCTTTTGATGGACACGTGTTAAGTGTATCAATAAATCGGGTATGTGTGTACAAATAATTGCGTGCGAGCTTGGCCTTCGACCGTCCAAACATGGGCAAGTCGTGGTCCGAAATGTTATTGATTTGACTATGTATTTGGCAGGTTCATTTTATTATGTTTTTAAAAATCCTTTTTTTCTTTTTCGATGAGAGTCGCGTTGTTATTGGTCCTATTTTTGTTGCTAAGCAAATTAATTATTATTTTTTTTTAATGGTTTGGTTTCATTTTCAACGTGTAATTGAGATGCAGGGCTACATACACGTGTCTTCATAAATCTGGATGCTGATGTATCCATCCTCTTTTAATGTAGGATGGTTTTGAGATTTTGTAAACGATTAAATTCGGTAGATGAAAGAAGAAGAAGATTAAAGAAGGTAAATTGTAGTACTAATTGATGGGTGGTTAATTAGGTGAATTGTCAAATTTACTTTTGTCTTCGTTACAGTTCACCTCATGGTTCAATTTTACTTATTTTACATCTAGTCTTTTGCACAAAGTTATGAAGCCTTCAGAAGTAGACATGATCAAAAAACTAAACCTAAACGCAACGAACCTTGTTCAGGGTCTTATCATATCACCAAGTCCAACTGCCCAAGGGGGTAGGGACGGCGCTGTGCGAGACGAAACATTCGTCTAAGGCCTCCATTTTTTGGGGCGCATTTTAAATTTTGTGATGTATATATATATTAATAAGTTGTATAATAAAATAAAATATTAAAAATATATTCAGTATATTTAAAAGGTAACAAAAAATGATGATGTGGAAAAATATATATTAATAAAACAAATTATTTTTTATTTTTTTAGATTATTCTTTGTTTTTGAATTATTTTTTTGATAATTTGTGTTATGGTATCAATTTTTTCTTGGAAACTATATTTTTTTGGATGATTTTGATTACGTTTATAGGGATCCCATATTTTATTTATCTTAGGGCCTCCGAATTTTCAGAACCGGCCGTGCAAGAGGGACTTGTCTTGATAATCAACATTAACATTAAACTAGATAGATATGATAAACATGTTCCATGTGGACATGTGGTGAGATCAACTGATCCAACTCCAATCCAAAACTAGAGATTTTATTATGGGTTTTTCTGACCTGCTCCGAATCTGACTCGGCTCAACCTTCCCAGTTCCCACAATGGGTTTATCTTTGCAAGTCTTCGCTTGGTGAAAGACTTGGTTCGATTAATGTCCTTTAGTGTTTTATTGGGCCTAATGTAAAGCAAAAACGTAGCGGGCTAAGTTATATTGGACTTTTGAAAACAAATTTTTTCCTATTCTGCAATTTCAACATAATATCTTAAAAATATTATTTGACGGAGTTATTGATTATTTGAACTATAAAACTTTAAATAACTCAATCTATTAGTCTATTACCATTTACCACTGTGCTTAGTGCTTACACAATAAAATTTTTTTATAGAACTCAAATAGTTTTATCACTTCCAAGTTATACAACGACTCAAAACAAATAACTCAAATTACAATAACTTAAATTATAATATTCACTGCAAAGCTTTTGGACGAAAACTTGTACATCTTCATATATATTAATATAATTCTTAACATCTTAAGCGGCAAGAAAATCTAATTTTCGAAGTAAAAGGGTGTTTATCAAGTTTTCGTGTACTGTATATATATTTGGCCCATCTGATATAAAAATTTGATATCTACATTCGTTAATTCATCGGACCAATAAAACCGATTTGAGATTGGATTGTAAGATATTTAGGAAATGGAATCTAAATTAGTAATTTAGTAGTATCATGCAAAAATTTCACTTGTCCGACCACAAGCACAGACGTGTATATATATTGACCTGTCTTGGCATGGATCGTACTGACTTGTTTTTGTTCAGGCTGGGCCTCGTTACTTCGTACCTATCTGTGGACCGGGATCTTTTTGTCTCCACCATCGAGGTTAAACCGTTTATACATAATAAGTCAATCGATTTGATTCGTAAATACACGAGGACTTCTTATAGGAAAATGGAATAAAATGAATTTATTAAAAATCAGTGGTGCGGGAACAGCCAAACCGTTTGTAGAGATCGAGTAGAGATATTTTATAATCGTAACATCTGTATTATACTTAATTAGGATAAGTAAGCGATGTTGCTGTTGCCGAAGCTTATCCTTAAATGGAAAGGTGAGAAACAAAAGAGATAAGCCCGCATTTTAATAACTTTATATCATATCGTATCATATAAAATACTTAATAAAATAACAAATGTGCCGCCCAGATGACCTAATTATATTCGGCCACGACATAGTTTTGTTGCATTCTTAATATAACCACGTCGTATCTCATTAAGCAAACTCATACTTACTTTTTCTTAAAAAGTTCAGGAGATTATTTCCAATAATACATAAGATAACATAGAATAATGGCACCAAAGTAAACAAATAAACGAATCTTTTGACATTCACGATCACAATTAAGGATTATGCACTTACTATAATTAGTACTGGTCTGTCGAATTTTATTTAATCTCCATTTATTATCAAACCTCTGAACATCTCTGTCAAAATGAAAACGGAAAGATCAACTTCATATATTATCATGATCGATTACATGTTAGAGATAAAAAAACACAATTAAAAAGATTTAAACCGGTTAACTAATAATGCTCATATTTTCCCAAATTAAAAGTATCCTAATTTGGTTTGACCCAAAGCTTCTTCAAGAAGAGGAAGACCCATCACCATCATTGTTACAGCTGTTACTGTTCAGACAAAGACGTTGATGTTCCATGGAAGAGATCTCTCTGTTCTTGCCATTGAGAAGTGAATACTTATTATTATGCATCCACACTTTAAGAACTCCTCTCTCAATCCCAACTTCGTTACAAAAGTCTCTCACCGACTTTTCATCACAGCCGTTGATCTTCCAACCAGCTTTTTCAGCAAACGCTCTCATCTTGATCTTTTGCTCCGGCGTGAATTTAGTCCTCGTCCGTTTCCTCATTGCTCCTCTTGAACTGTTGTCTGACCTAACCACCGTTAGATCTTGATCTGACGGTCCAGGGAAGCCGGAGCTGAGCGAGAGAAGCACGTGATGTGGAGGAGCTGAGGTGTAGTAAGAGCAAGGAACTGGAGAAGCCACGTGATGAGACGGCGGCGATTCAGTGCCTGAGGGAGAAGAAATCGGCTGCGCGGTGAGGAAATTGAGATTCTCAGAAGGGTCACGGCGGTGGAAGTTACGGTGGCAGCCACAAGCGGAGCAGCGGAGAGAAGAAGGATCGGTGGAAGTTGCGGTTGGAGTCGGCATAAACTCGCCGCAACCATCTAGAGCATGGCCGCCGAGATTCGCCGCGTGGTTTTTCAAACACTCTTTGTAACAAACACCCATTTCTCCGGTAACGGTTAGTTCTCCGGTGACGGGAGAGTTTAGAAGTGGTTGTTTGGTTTTGGAAGACAAATCCATTTGGCTTTAGTTTTGTTCTGTCTTTATAGTGTGTTTTAGTTAAACTCTTTTGTGCTTTCTGATTAAACGAGGAGATTTGGTTTTATGGTTTTTATTTGATTTTATTTTAAAAAGTAAAAAAGATAATTAAGTAAGTGCATGTGACGATGATGTAATTATATCGGTAAAGAACATGGCAGTGATGAAATATAATTAGGACTTGAAAATAATAATAAGTGCTTACTCACAAACGTCCAAAAATATACAGCAAAAGAATAACACACTCACTGTGTATCAAAATGAAAAACTTACAACTCAGATTTTTTTTTTCTTTTTACTTTTTTCTTATTTTGGTGAAGCAAGAGATTTTTTTAAAAATATTTTAGTCTTCATATCTCTCTCTATTCAATCATACGTTGTAGACTGTATTAAATACATTTTTAATATAAGAGCATGTGCAGTGGAGAAAACCTCACATAGTCTCTCAAATATATTAATTTAATAATTTTTATATAATTTAACTTTTTATTTAAAATTTAAATTATAAATAAAACTTTAAACTAATTATATCAAGATATATGTCATGAGAGTCTCTCATCAGGTTCTGAGAGTCTCTCATTTGAGAAACTTATTTTATCTTTTTAAATACTTTTATATTTTTTTATATTTTTTTGGGTGAAAGACTTAATTGCTGGACTGCTCTCTAAGGTCGTATCAAACGCTTGTCTTCAATGATTTTACACGACATTTGTAAGATATGGGTTTTCACTTTTCACCAATGGGTAACTTGTTGGTAGGAAGGAAGGAAGAAATGGGTAAAACTCAAAAAAGTAAAGAATATTTTTTTATTTTTTATTTTTTTGACTCAAATAATGAAATCATATCTAAGCGTTGAAAAATCAGATTTATATATTAAAAATTTTTAAAAATAAAATTTTAACTAGGAAAGAATATATTCGAAGGAGAGGAGGGGATTAGTTGGCGGATTGAGTCCAAAGTAAAGACGTGGCAAATGCCCATTACATGCATCGTACTAAAGAACAATTACAGCTGCCCTGCAATTTCATATTTCACTGTACATCTTAGGGGGTATATTGGAATGAAGAATTGAGAGAATTTGGTGGAATTTTAATTTAAAGAATTTTGATTGAAATTTGAGAATATTTGGTGAGATTCCTGAGATTTGATTGATTATTTGGTGAAATTTGTTATTAAAATTTGGTGAGATTTGGCGAAATTTGAAGGGAAAAAAAGGAAAAAACTTATTAAACAAAAAAAACCAACGACGTCGTCTTCGTCAACACTTTTTTTTATTTCTTCGTCAAACTCTTTTTTTTCTTTTGAATTGAGAAAATTCTTGCTATTATCACATAAAATTATTCAGAAAATAAACCACCACCTGAGATTACGGCTTGCTGGCTTCTAATACTACCAAACATGCTAGCTTCTAATACGAACCTGTTGGCTTCTAATAATCGCAAGCCATTATTCATAAGTCGAGGCATTACAACTTTATGCAAAAATTACTCATTAGTTTTTACTTCAACGAAAAAAAAGAAAAAAGAATTCATTACTTTAAAAGGAGAAGAAACAATTAACGCTAATGCCAAATCAAAAGCAACAATTTCTGCAAAACCAATAAGCAACGAAATATCCAAAACAAATCTCAAAATGATCAAACAAGAAAGCAAAATGATCAAACCCTGATTGATTTCATCCACCAGTAGCCGAAATAACGCTTTGCTTTCAGGTTCAGACCAATGATGATATAGACTCTTACTTTTCACATCATGTGGATCTCCCATTGTAATGAGGGAGATAACTAGCCATTCACGCAACTGCCTTGTCATGTCTTGGAGAACTAAAACGAGAAAGTGTCAAACAAACCATGCTAAAGTTTGAACTATCTACATAGTACAACAGAAAATGTTACTTGAAAGAAAACTGAGCACCTGAAGATACAAATCACGAGCCTCTAGTTTATATGTGACAATATGTGGAAGCAGATGATCAACAACAGGCTGAAATTCTGGTTCAGACTAGGAACTGATATCCCGATAAGCTACACAAGAGTAAGCAAGATACAAAGGTTAGGAAGAAACAGAATAAACTAACAATACGACACTATACATGTACTTAAAAAAAAAAGCTAGATGGAAAAGCCTACAAATAAAGAGTCCAATATATTATGCCAAGGTTTTTGATCAAGGAAGATTATTTCATTATAACAGAAGAAACAATTCAGAATAAACTGGTCCCTAATTAGAATCTAATGCATATGAATTGATCAAGGAAGATTATGTTTCGGCTTAGGATTCTCATCATCCTTAATACAGATGAGCCATTCAAGGTGCCTACACCTCCCAGACTTAGGACTTACTTGGATGAAAAATATGGCTATTGGGTTGGCTCGTAAGCAAGATATTCGAACATAACGACAAGGAGTGTAGTTCACTGGATAATCCACATAGCTAATCTTAAAAAAAAACAAATGTGTTTAACAATTTGTGCTACTAATGCTGAAACTTTCATGGTTTTGCAACCCAGAAATTGGGGGAAAAACTAGAATCAGACTTAAGTTCAGATTCTTGATCTGAACATCACCCAGAAGAAGCAAATAGTTCTTTTCGCATCTACATAGCTCACTTTTAGCAAATGGGTTCCACTACAAATCTAGAAATTGAAATCGATTTTTGATAAGAACATGCAAAAACAAAATAAATTCAATTATCACAAATCCTCAAAAATCTATAAGGTTCATAAAAAAAAACTGGATTACACTAACAACGATCGATCAAACAAGACAAAATCGCGAAAATAATGAGAGAGAGTGATCAATCAAAACCCTCAATCGGAGTTTTTTTTGTGAAGCCTCGGCGTCGCCGGAGATGTGGCTCTAACAATTTCGTTTTGATCCTGACCATAGGCTCTTAACAATTTCGTTTTGATTCGATTAGTTGCGCCTGGAAAAAGATTTGAGAGAAGGAGAAGCACAAGGAGATGAGACAAAAAAAAAACTTTGTTAAAGGAGAAAGAAAAGAAGACGAACAATCTTATTTTTTCCTTTTTTTTGAAGTTTCACCAAATACCACCATTGGAGGTGAGATTTTTTCATAGTTATTTTGCAAGTAAAAAAGTATCAAAAGTCTCACAATTCTCATTCAGTCAAATTTTCAAAAAAAACAATTGTGTTTTGAATAACACTATATTTGAAATAAATTTTACAAATGATTGATTGAATAACATGAGATTTTAAATGAGAAAATAGATTTTACACAAATTCTTAATTCAATAACATAGGATTTGAGAAGATATTTATGAATCATTAGTTGAATAACAGATGATTTTGAAACAAAATCAAATTCTCACCAAATCTTCATTCCAATACACCCCCCTTACAGTTTTTATCATTTTTTAAAGTTTACGTCAGTACCCCATACTTTATGTAAACTTTGCTATATTGCCCCTGCATTTTTACACTGCTCTATTTTAACCATTTCCAATTTGATTCTTTTTTTTTTTGTCAATTGTCATAATTAGGGACCATGTTCTTTATTGTACTTATTCCATTTTTTTTTCTTTTTTTTTTACAAGTAAAAAAATAAAATAATAATAATAAATAAATAAATAAATAAATAAATAAATATCCATTTTGTTTTTATAGTATAACCATCCGATTGGTTGTCTAAAACGGTAAATTTTCCTATAACTATAATCTAGTTAAATAATAAAGTGATTCTTTTTGTTTCTAATATGGGTATTACGTGTTCTAAACAAATATTTGACTTGTACCAATGTGCTACGTATTTGTTGTACACCGAAAACACCCCATGAATATTTTTATATTTCGTACTTAACAATAGTGGAGAAAGTAAAGAAGAGTTTGCTGTGACAATTGCCAAACTTTCATTTTGTAATTAATCATAAAATTTAAAATGTCTAAATCCCTTAACCACCAGTTTTAAAGACTCTTCTTATCTCTTACCGACCGACCTCTTCTTCTCACTTCTTGTCATTAGTGTGGCGCCGCAATTAAATGTTCATTTGCATTTTGCTTATTACGTTATTGATTAGCCTTTGGGTCGCAATTATCTGATATTGATTTATACCTCACCTCATTTTTATTCAATATTCCCAACATGAATATATTACACCGAGTCAGTCACCGATTATGAAAGTAACTTTCATTTCCGATCTAATTTTCTGATCAGGTTTTAATTATCTAAAACTAAAATTTACAGTTTGATAATCAATATTATAAGTCGGTAGACTAGTAATTTTTACTTTAATGATGAACCATTTACGGAAACAAATCATGAACCTTTGATTATAAGTTACAATTTTACTATGTGATGTGTTATGGTAAGACCAAGCTGTACACATCAACAATCATAACGTTAAGCTTCGGATACTCGTGAGATTCATTCACTTATGGGAAGGAATTTAGATTATATGATTCATTAATTAATGTATATAATTAAGAGTCTGATCTCCTGAATTACTGGAAAGTGCATTCACTTATCGAACACCAACTACAGACCAATTTCGATAAAAATATATTCTTTGCGTGCAGAACAATAAATATACCACATTTGGTTTAACGTTTTGTCGTTTTATTACAAACCTATACAATACCTATTCACCAATCACGCTTAATTAGAATCGAAATTGGAACTGTCGACGATATTTGACCAAATAATATAAATAATTTCGTTGACAGGACATTGATGTAACAATTTAGTTTACTTAGCTTTTACAATTAGAATCATAAAGACGGATTAGAACAATGTCATAACGATTCTTTACAATGACCAAAATGGCACGCGCATCACGCGATTCGGCCCACTAGAGTCGGAGAAAAAGTCAAGTGTAGCCGAAATTTTTTTAGATGTCATATTATAATCATGGGGTCATTTCCGCGTAACGTTTCATTAACATTTGTAGTGATTAATTGTCACGTTGATAACATAATATAAGAGTGCCCATCATATAAGTGTTCATATCTTTCAGATTATAATTTACTCAATCATTGAACTTGCACTCCTAATATATATATATATATATAAAATAAAATATTGATTGTCGAACTTGAGGTATATAAAATTATACATTTAGCTGAACAATTTATATAAAATATTAATTAGTTTTAAAATCTCTAAATTAGCATATTTCACATATATGCAGCAGTTTTGCAAATCATTCAGTGATTAAATGTGACGGGGAAAAAAAAATCTATATTGCAAAAATTTCAATACAGAAATCAGAATCGATCCTTAATATATTTTCTTTAGAACATCCAACAAATATTATGTCATCATCACTAATCACTACTCCTTAATTCCTATTGTCTTTATTGTGGCTAATGTGGGCGATTTTCATAACATGTGGTTTCACCAAGTTGTTGAATGTCAAAAATTTCATACTTTCATAGTTAATTTCCGTGATCTAAGAGTTTATCGATTGGTATGTGTTCTCAAATGTTTTAAACGGATTCTTTTTGTTATCTTTCTAACTATTTTTAATTTAATTCTTCATCAATTTAATATTTGCACGGATTATTTAGTTCGTAATACAAGAGACTTGACTTAGCTGTTTGGACAGACTTTTTAGGACAAAAGAGAAAACAAATGTTGCGGCCACTACTGAGAAAAAATTGAGCACAAAACATCTGAAATAGTAGGCCCAATAGATTTCATTTGATGGATTGGGCCTAACAACTAAATTAAGCAAATAATGGATTAGGCCCTCAGCGAGTGAGAACCGTCGTGGCTGGCGATACCTCGCGGCGGCGTGCCAATGAATCTCCTCCTCACCGTATGTTGTCACCGCTGATGCGGCGGCGGAGCTTAACTAATCGGAAGATATTTTCAGAGCAGTAACTGTAAGTCTTCATTTTCCGCGCCTGCGTTTTTTTTTTAAGTATCTTCGAATTTTAGGAGTTTCATTTTCCGATTATTAGTTGGATCCACGTCGCATGTAGGCAATTAGTTTCAACGATAGCTTCGTGTGACTGCAATTGCTTTAAGATTTATGTCATATTTATGATCCGGGTTTTATCCATGAGTGGTGAAATTGAAACAAGGAATTCAAATTTATGGATCCAAAAATTCTAAGTTTTACAAATTTGTGGCAATTCGTTTTTGAGTTGGAACATCTTGATTCTTAGTATATTGAATTGTGTTTAGTGCTAAGAGATTTGTAATCTTTGTTAATCAAAAACTGGACTTGAGATGATATTTCAAAGTAGCATTTTCATGAGAAATGGCTTTGCATAAAGAACTCCAATTTCTTCGATTTTTCATTATTACTTAATGATAAGTGTGGCATTGTTAACAAGACAGAATTGGTTACCTTCTTTAAGTTCAAATGAGATTTGTGGGAAAAGAGAGATTTTTTTCACAGTAAAATCAAAACTTTGAGATATTGTATATACATTAGATTTTTTTGTTGGTGGAGTCAAAGTAATGCAGAAAGAACAAAACTTTTACCAAACTGTAGAGAAACTTAAAACTTGATGCAAACAAAAGAGTGAAGACTTAGTCAAAGAAATAATTTTGAAAACAAATTATGTATTCTCCTCCTGGTGTATCTGAACAGACAATGCTGTTTCTGCATACTGATGATGGCTTCTGTGTTTGATCAAACCTATACTTCAAATATCACCCCAGAAAAAAACCAACTAACCTACCTCCAGGATGAGTTTTATAGTATATTGCCTTTGCCTTTTATGTATCTGATTGCTCGTGTGCCTCTCTCAAGAAAATGGCTGAGCTTTGTTGTGGATAGGATCTGATCCTCGTCTTACACGTCTCTTGCTTGATTGGAATGAGGCATCTGTTTTATTCTTTTGTTCTTGCGTCTCCTCAGCTTTGACTTTACTCTTGTTGACCTCCTCAAGAATGCGCCGGTTTTTCCTCAGCATTCCTTGATCTTCAAGGGTGTGCTTGAAATGAGAACTGATGCTCCTGAGCTTAGCAATTTCATCTGGCTGAACTCTCGCTTTATCTGGTTGCGTTTGTCTGATGAAAAACTCTTTATTTCTCAAGGCTGAGACCTTATATCTGTTGTCTGCTAGTAATCCTATGCAGACAAGAAGCAAAAGCATAATTCTTGTACTGGAACCCAACATTTCTGCTCTTAGGCAGACAAGAAGATTCAGAAGTATCTTTCTTTTATTTTTTCTTCTAAGAAATGAGAGGGTTAGGAGTTATGAGATTATAGCTCTTCTGAGTTCTGATTTTTGTGTGTGTCCCTTCCTGTAGATAGAGTCCTGTTATATATCAGTTATTGGGATTTGGAGGAAGCTTTAAAGTGTAAAGCATAGTGGGTCCTTGGGACCCTGGGGAAATTCAGATTCACTTAAAAAATATTGCTTTGGAAATCTAAGTAGATTAAGGCTGTTATGAAAGAATCTGACAATGATTGTACAAAAGAGTTCGGTACACGATAACCACTGGGAAGTTAAGTATCTTCCTTCATTGGTTTCACTACATCTCCACATTTATACTTCGCTTTTGTCTAACCATATCCATGTCATTCCAATTCTTGACTGAAAGATTGGCCAATTTGGGTTTTTTTTAGAGGACCTTCCTCAGTAGCCAACTGTTAAACTGACACACTTACACTTTCTTGAAACACTTGCTCTTTTCCAATGAACATATTTAGTGAGATTCTATGTATTCACCATCTATAAGTTGCCTTGCCCAATCAAGGGATTTGGCTTTAGCCAATTTTTCTGTGTTGCTATTACATACTATGTTCTCATCTGATTTTATCGAAGAATAGTTTATAAACAGAACAACGAGAAAAAACATCATGAAAATGTTACGGTTCAGTGGTCTCTTATCTTAGTTTCTTCTATTATGGCATATTCACCGCATCAGAAGCTTTTTACTTGATTTCACAAATTGTACTTGGATATATATACAATGCCTTTAACTTTTCGAGACAATGAGTTAATATACTAATCATTCAAGTTTAACACTCTTTAATGCTGTGGATTCTGAGTATGTCATAATTCCTTTGTTGTTAAGGAAAGTGGTTTTTGTTGGTTCTTTGTTAAACGGCAGGAACATAGCGGACCGGAGCTGTGGGCCATGTAAACCGTTGGTACTATTCCATTACTACAATCTACAGGAGCAAGCCTACTCATATAAAGCATTAAACTTTGGCTAAAAACAAAGGTACACAACAGAGCAACCCTCTTAGAAAAGAAACAAATATACATTATTTTAATTTTTCTCTCTTTAAGAATGATTCTTTATATTATTCTAAGATCTTCCTCCTTCACTTTAGGATCCCTAGCTCACTTTTTTTTAAGCAACAACATCGGCTGCATGTTTAAATGTGCTACTTCATCTTTATCTTCTTACAAAAACATCACACCAATAACAAAACTCCTCATTTTCACTTTTGCCTGTGATGCTATGTAGTAGTCTAGGATAGAATTTACTTAAAGGTATTGTGTTTGATGGAGCATAAGTCATGTGTTTGAAATAATATGGACAATGAAGAACTCTGTAGACAATATAACCTATAGTCTTTACTGTAGAAATTACCATTAGATTCTAGCTTGAGATATTCGATATTTGTTTGCCAAGTTTAAGAATCACCTATACTAATGATTATTTTGTGTGTTGTTTGTTTATGCTAATTGCCTCTTAATGTAATGATTCAAAAAGACCCACTTCTCTGTTTGATATAGCTACCTTAATTATGAATTTTTTTTTCTTTTTCCTTATCTGATTTATTCATAAGAGATGATCTTTTTCTTTATCTGAGTACCCTTTTCTTTACTGTAGTCATTTATATTTCTTTAATTTTGTTTTTTTAACAATATTTTATCACATGCAACTTGGAACATTCTTAAGCATCAGGTTCTGTCTCAAAGTAACATATTTTAAAACTGAGGGATTGGATATTGCTTGCAGGCTCAAAAAAAAAAAAAAAAATTAAAGCAGAAGACCAGTCGTTGGTCCAAAAAACAAAATACACATTTGCTGATTTTGAGTTTCTCTTTGCTTTTATTTTTGCATTCTCGAGGTTAGTCCTAAAGTTGTAACTTTTCCTTTACTTAAAAAAACCCAAAACATCATTTTTTTGAAAGAAGATAGTGAAATCTTGAATGTTGATAGATTGTTATGTATCAGTACTTGTGTTTTTTTTTTTTGAATTTAAAATAATAATATTCTTATTACAATGAGGGGTCTACGATGTGACCAATGAGATCTCAGATGTGGTTGGAGGGATCCAAAAGAAATTTAAAGCAAAGCAAAAACAAAGCAAACTTGAGTTATAATTGGATTATATAATAGATAGATGATGGATAAAGGTCCAATGCACAATCATTCAAATAAGTGACTGATGACTGTAGTGAATTTTGGGATGTTGCGGTGGTCTAATACTCTAATAGGGTCGAGCCACTTTTACCCAATCTTTGATTTACAGATTTAGCCAGGTCCAAATTTATCCTTATTTGAGGTTTAGGCTGTGGACCGGCTCATAGTGGGCTTGGCAGATGTGGCCCTGGCCTACGGTTGGGTTTAGCCTCATGCGGACTAAAGCGGATCTAGTGTTGTTGGAATTTGGAAAAACTACAAATTGGTCCGCCAGTTCTCTTTCCCATCACTATTTACTACCATTCCTACATAGTTTGTGATACTACTAGTACTAATAGTAATAAGTGTTTTCTTTTTCCACACATAAAAAAAAAAATTAAAATTTTTATTATGTTTTTTTTTTTTTTAAATCAATATACTAAATTATTTTATTTCTCTATTAAACTAATAAAAAAAGCCTGGAACTTTATTTTAAAATATGTATTGGAAATAAAACGGATATTTTTTGGAAACTAAGTTTAAGTGTTAAAGCGAGATATTTATAAAACAGGGGAAGCATAAATAAGATTGATGTCCATCTTAGCTTATGTTTAATCCCTCTTTGGAAATAATTGGTATCAGGTTAGATTTATTTTTAGTGTTGTTTACGTTTGCAACTGTGCATTCTTGTTTAGGTTGTGGTTGATTATATTTTAAATGGGCATGGCGATGGCGAAAACTGAAACTTGATTTTTAAATCTGTACATTGGAAATAAAAAAAATGATATTTTATTGAAATAAAAATTAAGTGTTAAAAGGGACACTTTTTATAAAATGGGGGGTATAATAAGATTGATGTCCATCTTAGCTTATCTTACGTCCCTCTTTGGAAATATAGTTGATGCAGGGTTGATTTTTAGTGTGTATTTTTTTTTTTTTTTTTTTTTTGTTCAAACAAGATTTTTAGTTGATGCATTTGCAATTGTGCATTCTTGTTTAGGGTGTTCACTGTGTTGATATAAATTGTGTTTTAAAATGGGTAAAACGGGCCTATATATGATGATAAGATGGGCCTGAGTATGAAACTTTTCTCTTCGGCCGCCAGTTTTGCTGCACTTCTAAGTAAATGAGCATTTAGCATAATTTATCTAGAGTTTTTGCGAAGTTAAAAATGATGAAAGGAATTGTGAAATTAGCTTACCTTTTATCATTCTTTTATTTAAATCTTTTAACATATTTATTTTGAGTAGATTCGAAAAAATCAAACTCTGCATTGGATGCGAATAGGTGGTAACAACATCATGTGCATATCAGACAGTCTCGTTATACATCAATCAAGTGCAGGTGATGTACGACTTTAATGCTTATACCAAAATTATGTTTGGTGATGTGTAAATCTTCATTCTATAAGTTTGTGTAACTTTGTCATAAGAAGAATTATTTCTGTCACAATTTTCCTAAAAATTTGTTTGCTTGACAAAAAGAAATTGGTGTTTGGGTTATTGCTTATTGTTTTTTAATCATTATAATCACTAACACATTAATTGAAATTAGCTAACTGACAGTATCAAATTTATGTACCATTATAACAAACCGACCGTATTGTTGTAAACACTGCAAATATATCAGATACATAATTTACATGACTTGGACAATACCAAGAACGTCTTTCAATTTGATTTCAAACAATGGGAACGCAAAAATGTATAATTGAATTCAGACAAAATAAGTTTTTGGCTACATAGATGATAGATGAATGATTATAATAAGTCACGGGTTCTATACAAATCTTGGACGAGACAATGGAAAAATGTCCATAACTTTAGGTTTATATATCTCTCAGTCTCGTATCGAATTGTTTATGTGTTCACATTCAAAATACGTACTATTTTTCCTTAGGTTGTTCACAATGGTACAATGGTAAAACGACGTTTAGGATTTATGATTTGATGTGAAGTTATATTTCACAATATTAAAAAAAAAGTTTCACCAGTTTCTGGAATATATATCTGGCAAACTTATAGTATAAATTTTGATGTGTTTTCCTATAATTATAACACAAATAACATATATATAAATCTTTACTTCTTCGTTTGGGAAAAAAAAAAAAAAAAACTGATAGGCCTCGTTTACATGAACACATGACTGTCTTTAGCCTTTCCTCTATGTGACACATAATAGTATAATACTAACAAGTATAACCTTCTCATGAGGTTCCAAGAAATATTCGAATTTGGCTAATTAGTAAAATAATCAAGGAAGATATTCGTTTTTTTTTTTTTTTTTTTGTTCGCAGGACTCAAGTATGGTTTGTCTTGTCATAATAGAACCACTGAGAAGCCAACATGCTTATCATGGTCGGAACATCATGATAAAAAGCTAACTCTAATTTAATCATTTTGCTTCTTTCATTGATCATAAAAAGTTCCTCCAAATCCGCCTTTACCACATCCACAAGCCTCCCCACCTAATCTTTACACACATATCACACATTTTCTATATATATAATATCATGTTGACTCATATAGAATATTCCCATGCGTTCTTCACCTTGACTTACTCACAAAATCCCTACAAATAATCTATGGAAATCTACGCATATATATTGGATTTTTTTCAAACATCTTTAGTAATGTTTTATTTTTATTTTAATTAAACCCTAGTCTTATGTTTGGACACGTCTCCAAGTCTTCCTTGTAACTATTCAAACTCAGCCTCAGGTGGTCATCATCATCATCAACTCCAAAAGCCTTTTTCATCAGTGGCTGCTGCTCCACGCAAACGACGTCGTTTAAGCTTCTCTTCTTTCCCTTCATCACTTCTGATTTGATCTCCATCAATGGAAGCTCAATCGATTTCCTCTCGTGATTATTATCATCCAGTTTCGTCTCTGAGCTCTCTGAAGATGTCAACGAGCTCTCTACTGAACATCTCAGCTGTCTAATTCCTCTGTTTTCTGGTTTCTTGCACCACAAGAAACCTTCTTCTGTTTCTTCCTCTTCAGTTAGCTCTGAGAACGAAGAACTTGGACAACCTCTATTCACCAGTGAAGCTAATCTGGAGAGCTCAGTTCTCGCAAAGTCCATGCCGAGGTTTGAAGATGTGTAGCCAGCGAGAGTTTGTTGAGCTTTTATCAAAACTGACTGTAAATACTTTCCTTGTGCCTCAATCTTCACCTGCAAATGCCTCTGAACCTAAAACCAAAAACATTTTTTAAGACTCCAAAGAGAGATTTTAAATGCTTAGAGTTGATTAGGATATTTTGATTGATGTTATTATTACTTCGATTTGTTCATGAAGTTTCTTCTGAACTTCCATCTGCATTTGTAAAGCTTCTGTGATTTGCAACCCTCTGCTTTAAATAAACAAACAATTAATTTTTCATTTTATTGGAATATTATTCTATTGATTTCTCTGATCATTACTCGTTAGGTTGATTGCTGTTTTCTTCTGTGACACTGCCTCGGAGATTTCTAGAATCGTTTTTACTCTCAGCTTCTTGATTTTCTGAAGCAGAGGAAACTGCTACATACATCAAGGGAAAAAAAAACATACTTATTAACCTAATTTTGATGAGATCAGAGTTCAAACTCAAGAATCTGTTTATATCTCCTGTCTTAAAAACATTATTAGTGTTAACAATTAATCAAAGAATCTCAAACCTTCTAGCTTGTTATCATCGAACTTCATGCTCTTCCCTAGCCGATATTTCTGAAAGAAAAATTAAATTACATAATCCAAATTTGATTTTCAAGAAACAAACTCGAAAAAGAAAAAACACTGATCCAAATCAAAGATTCTGATGAACATTAAATAATTACCTGTAAATGGCTCTTGAGATGGTATAAGGTAAGTCCAGGAATCTCCATAACCTTCATCAAACCCTTAGGTGTTGCCTCTACATACACAAACAAAACAAAACAAAATCAAGAAATAAATAATGATAAAAATTAAAAAGATGAAAACACACAAAAGTACGTACTGTTAGGTCCTCCGAGTTGATTAACAGCTTCGATGAATCTATGATGAAGATCACAAGTCCATTTCAATCTGGGCTTAGCATCCGTTGACAACACAAGACTCATCTTTGCCTTGTGATTATTATTATTAATCTTATTAGCATTATTGTTGCTCTCCATTAACAAACACATACAAATCTCTCTTTAATATACAAATACAAATATAAGAATGACCCAAGAAAACGAAAGGCTTATTTGTTTTCAAAGATTGTTGGGTTTGTTGGCAAAGATATGAAGATTAATAGATATATATATATATATAAATCTTTGGAGTGGTTGATGATTTTTTTTTTCTTTTTCTTCTTCTTCTCTCACTCCATATCAGGAAACATGAGTGGGGTTCTGTTGGAGAAGGGAATATATGCTCTCTTGACCCTTTCCTCTTTCTTTAAAATTATTTACATGTTTTTTTCCTTTCTCTTTCTTCGAGCATTTCCTTATTTTCTTTTTTTTTTGTCAAACGATATCATTTCCTTATTTTCACACCGCTTTTTAGTATTTGTTTCCTTTATTTTAATCTCGTGTTACTTTTTCTTCCATATATGAGGCAATGCGATCATATAAAAAAAGGTTTGCACACTTCGTTTTTGGTCGTATAGACATAGATCGATCCTAATGGACACATATCGTATGAGCAAAACCCATTTTTCTTTCTTTGTTTGCGATTATTATCACCGTTTCTTATAATATTTTTATTATATGGTTATATGTTCTACTTTATCTATTGAGAAAGTTTTTGTTCCACATTTAACACATATTTTTATTCAGGACAAAAATAATATTTTATAAAGTTCATAATTTAATTTTTTTTTGTTTGGATTAAGTATATTAGAATTTAGGGTATAGATTTTAAGAGGTAAAAGGTAGAATTTAAGGTTTAGATCTTAGGGTTTAGGGTTTAGGACTAAATATGAGAGATTAAAATTACTCTTTAATAAAAATATTATTTGTGTTTTAAATGAAAATATGTGCTAAATATGTCACAAAAACTTTAATTTGTGCTAATTAACAAAATTGCCCTTATCTATTTATGTAGAAAATATAAATGAGTATGATTTTTTTGTTATATATTATTTGGTGGAGTCTGTGAATCACGACGTGTTCTTTAGGATATGCACGTTTCGTAAAGTTGTAGTATAGTTTCATAAGTTTTTTAAGAAAAACTTTAGTTTTTAAAGTTCTTAACGTTTAATGGATGGATTGTCTGGGAATGATAAATTACAACAATTTTTATAATACGAGTTATCTCTTGATAATTCGAGGTTTATAGTATTTAATATCCTTAATTCAATTTATTAACAATCAATATATCCACCACACGGACATTTGTTTGTATAATAATATCAGGATAGACACTAGATAGTGATTGTATTATAATTAAGTAAGTGTGTATAAATACAAGAATTAATTGCTCCTAAAAAGAAGGGTAAAGAAAAAGTATATAAGGTTTGTTGTGTTGTGTCTCATCTCTATCTTGGCTTGCTCTTCGGTATTGTTGCCCCCACCATACTTGTTGTATATATGTCCCTTCATATAACATTTTTCAACCAAGAAATAAACTATACTCAAAACGATGTCGACGGAGACTTTTTGTAGAGTCACCTATGTGGTACCAAAATTATATTTACGCATGTCATATGTTTGTTTACACAGATACTAATCTACCATGTATTGTTGTATTCATGATGCTCATGCGTTATTTTTCAACTATTTGGAAGCACAAAAAAAAAAAAAAAAAAAAAACATAAAACATGTGTGATAGCAAATCTTTTACTGTTGTATACTTTGACTTTTTAGGTATGAACTTTTCTTAGCAATTGTTTTATTAAGTTTAAAGTCTAATTTCTCATATCCACTGTAGTTTCGAAGTTAATCTTTTGGATTTGCTGTGTGATCTGACGACTGGATAACAATTCAAAATGGATATTGAGTATTTATGTTCATTTCTAAATGAAAAATAACGTGTTGCAGTAGATGCGTATCTATATAAACATTTTAAATTTTTATATGATTGTAAAGTAATAATATAGTTTATATATAGTGACCCTTATATATATGTATATATATCTTATTGAAGGAAAGAAAAGATGGGAGGGATTGGCAGATTCTCTTGGTTGTATGTAGGGATGAGGGAATCTAACCTCAATATAACTTTAAAAAGAATAATCCCTTCCTTATTTTTTCTTTATAAAACCACCCACACAAAGAAAGTGAATCCAGCCAGATTTCGTATAATTAACTATTAGATTAATATAGCAAAATCTTTTTAAGTTATAACTGTAACAAAAATAATTGAATTATAGAACAAGTGTATGCATAGTCTTGAAAAATATTAAAAAAAAAAACGCATAAATGGTCCATATTAATTATGTCCATAACAATATATGCTGAAGTTTTAGAGGAATATTTCAGATGTTCTCGATTCTGCAATGCTCTAGCAAGTGTTTTTTTTTTTAATATATACATTTTAACATATACTCAAGTATTATATGTAAGAAATATATAAAAATGAAACCCACCAAAAAAATTCATTTTGGTGACTTCACAAACACAATATTTTATTTGAAAAGCATAATTTAAAAGGAAAATAGTGTTTAATTTTAGTGCATGTGCCTGATGTGTGTTGATATTTCCCCAAATCTAAAAAAATGATATTTTATGACAATTAGATTTTTGTCAAGATAACCTGGTGACCGAGATTTTAATATTTGTCTTCTCGTGCCGTAAAATCTATTCATTAAAAGCTTGAAATATAGCAGATTTTTTTTTTTTTTTTTTTTTTTTTGCAAGCAGATAAACTTTAATCAAATAAATATGCACTTAAGACCTGAAAGCCTATTTTCCTATGGTATTATTATCACTAGACGATAAATAATAAATCAAATTCAACCTTTGAATCATGAAAGAGATCTTAAAGTCTTTTGAAATATACAATCCTTATGAACAAAATTTCAGATATATACATGTTTTGGTGTTATGTATTGGGGGCCACTTCACGAGACTAATTACTTTTAACCAATCAAACTTAACAAGTGCTGAAAGTGGAATCCATCCAAAATTTACAACTCTCAACACTCTTGTAACGTGTTTTGTTTCTTCAACTTTATTTTTCTACACCATGATTATAAATTTATAATAACTAGAAGTTGTATTTTCTTTAGAGAAATATAAATAAAATACCTTTTTTCTCCTTCACATAAGTCTTTTCTCCAAGGCAATTCTTGTTGTAGAAGCAATATGTAAATATATTCAAAAAAAAAAGATTCGCTACCTCTAAGGGGAAAAGAAATTCAACTGAATATAAAACCTAAAATGATGTAAAATATAATTCCTTAAAATAACTGAAAAAAAAAAAGAAGAAAAGAAGGAAAGAGTTGTATATTTGTGATGGCTTATAGAGAGCCGTCGGTAAAAGCTAACAGAATCTGATCGAGCTTTAATTTTTCAGACTTTGGTCTTTAGAATCGAAATCCAATGATTATTCTCTTAATTAATCCCTCTTTTCTTTCTGAATATACATTGTTAATTTATCCATGAATGTAAACAATCACCCCTCGTCTAGACACATAATTAATATAATATAATCAAATTATGCAATAACTGGTTTCATGTCTTCATTCTTTTAATCAGTAAAGGATATACAAATTTAAATTTTGATATTTTTGTATTTTTAAAAATATTAGCTGAATTGAATGGACTCATTTGCAAATGTGATTTAGATTTGTTATGATATTCCGACCACATGAGGCATAAAATCGCAAGATTCTTTAAAAAAAAAATTAGATATAAAGAAGGAGAAAACTAAGAGAGAAATTGGGGGACCCAATAGGGTAGCTTGATGTCGTGGAGAAGCATCTTCTCCTACTACGAGTTTCTGTTTTAGTGGAGACCTTTCATTTGTTCATTTCTTAAAGAAAGGAATATTATTAATCATTCAATCCAACTTCACACACACACACATGCATGCATAAATGCATATGATATGAACTATAAACATATACTATATCATGTATATTCATTCATATGTGTGGCCCGAATGTTTGAAAAACAAGCAAAGAAAATAACCAAAGCCAATAGAGGATAATGATCATAGAACTTTCTCTTTAAGCACCTATTTCATATACTTTTTTTTTTCTGTTGCAAAAGAAACATATTCTCCAATTACTTGCTGAAAACCATTATCTAAAAAGAAATGAAGTGAACCGAATCAAGCTTTTATACGTCAAACCACATGATGAAGCGTTACGTGATGTATAAAAAAGAATCAACAGCTACATGCTGTTTAAGAATGATAGAGACAAGATCGATCATACCATCGAAATATAGTTTTTGGATTGAATATATATAGCCTCACACTATATCTAATTTCATATGTATAAAGAATTAGAAATGAGGAAAACTGAAATATAGTACTTAGATGCGTTTATCTTTCTGCAAGTTTGAGATGATGTTGTGATGAATATATATGATTACGATATATCAGCCGTGAAAGCTTTAATATATATTGATCTTTTTATGTTACTATCTACTTATGTTAACTTCTATAGTAGACTTCACTGTCTTCTTCTTTACAAAGATTTATACAAAAAACAATTTATTATAATTTATCCTTTGGATTAATCTAACTTATCTTTTCATCCATTGTAATGAAGTCATGTGAGATCAAATGAAGAAATGATAGATAGATGAAAATTATTAAAGAAGAAAACAAAAGGAGATTCTTGAATAATGTTGAAATTGGATCGAAAGCAGTCTGAAAGAGAGATGCCTCATCGATTATTATTCTCTTTAGCTTTAAGGGACCCGATTTCAATCGAATGTGCTTGTGTTGCACAGATCCAAATGCGCAAAAAAGAACATCTAAATAAAATAAAAACATTTGTAAACCGTAAATTAATCCATGTCGAACAAAGTGACATCATTCATGTGTCACTCGAAGACAATATATCAATGAAAGGATAAATATCATGATGTAATTAATAACTTAAAGAGTTTAATAAGTTATTAGGGAAGATAATACTTCTTCCCTTTACTACAAATTTCATTTCCGAGAATTTTGTGATGGTTTTTGTTTTCAAGAATATATTATTAATTCATCATTTGATCAAAGAAAAAAAAATAAAGTTAATATTATTATATTTTTATTAGGTTTAAATCCGTTTCGCTTGGCGTTTTGTAAAATCTTCACTATTTTAGCCTATAGTGTTTCTTATTGAAACCAACTCAAGAAGAAATTTCCATTAAAACACCAGAAAAAATGTTTAAGCCACAAAAATATCATGACTGAAAGTTGTATAAGACTCACAGAAACATTGTCTTTAATTACTGTTACTAGTTTAATTCAAACTTTCATATCTCTAAAATGATGTTGGAAATCAAATATACTCTGGAAACAATATTTCAAAAAAATTTGGTTGGACACAACAGCTTTCCAAATAGTTTTTAAAAAAAAATTTCCGACAACTTATAAATTTTTTAAAAACCTGTAATTCTTTTTTTTTTTTTTTATGTCTGATAAATTACATTGGCTCTTTATGAACAATGCAGCAAACGATACTTTTTTTTTTCATTCCAGGAATATTTTTCTAAAGACAAAATGTAAGATTGGTAAGTAAAGATAAAAAAAAATTGAAAGAGTAGTTGCCTAATTATATGCCTATATTATAATGAAATGATTCAACTAAGAACGTCCACCTTGGGTAGAAACTCTAGTGGATTTCTTATAAATTAAATAATAGTTTTTTTAAAATAGTTTTAACGTAAATAATTATTTAGAACTGTATTTTGATATTATCTGTGAATATGAGACAAATATTCAGAAACGGATATCGAGAACTAGAGAATTAGAGATTTTCAAAGAGAAAAAAAAATAAAAAATTGAGATGACTCCTCTTTAGAAGCTGTCGTTTTAGCTGTACTCCCTTCAATGGGCCTAGAATGAACAACACAAAGGCCTTTTATAGAGCGGACCTTTTCGTTTTGAACCTTTTTTTTTTATACAGGCCTATAATCTGATCCCCTATAGATCATGCCCAAGTTTGTCCCATTAACAAGGGTTTTGGAGTCCATCCACAAAATTTGGAGCCTCATTAAAAAGAAATACTGTTTTAGTAGTTTGTGACTAAAACAATTAAGAGAAGTTTTAAAATTATGACAAAGGTATTTCTATAATAATTCGATTACACTTCATTGACATCTAGCTTTCTACTACTTCTTTCGATAATACGGTATTTCTACAAGAATTTCGATATTACGTATTTATAATGAATACAATTTTACTTTTAATGGAGAGAAACACAAATATTTAGAAACTACAAAATTTATTTAAAAACTATAAATTAATTATTTCTCCAAAAGATTTTCCTTACTCACATCATACGTACCTTTTACTTTCCAAAAATAATTTATTTTTTTAAATAAAGCACATTCTTATTCCCAATAATATGATCATTCGACCTTGGAATTCAAAAATGATAATGGGCTTTCATTATGTCAAATCTTTTTATCGATCATCTATTATCTTACTTTCCGTCGTAACTGTACAACGAAAACTAATGGAATATTATTATAAATTAAGTAGGGATAATATTTACAAACTACGAAAACAATTGTTAAACAAACAAAAAAAACACGATCGAAAAGACTTTTAATGGGATAAGAGAAAAAGATATGGTCCAGCCTTATCTCATACCTGGAAATGCCACGTGTCAGACACTACCAGAACATAGCTTCCCTTACTACCACAAACTATTTCAAATTATTTTATGATTACTTTCCATTTTATTAAATAGCACAACGATGCTGGCTATGTTGGATACGCTACTGCGTACGCTACACCAGAAAATATGTTCAATCTTACGACACGTGTCTTATACTCATTGGTTACATGCGTGACGAACAGCTAGATTCTGGCATACGAACCTTTTTAAATCGATCCACACGTGCTTGATTACACCTTACGTGGGCAGAGATGTAGGATGTTTCGGAGACGAGGTGGGCCCTATGCCACGTGGTTTCACAGCCTGGCATTGACAGTTTATGCCTTGTCGGATTACATACAAAATCTTATAATCATAGATTTACTGAAAGAGCTTTATAATCGTACTTTGTTACCTAATTCTGTCGAGAGAAGATAAAACTTCAGATGTTGATATGCAATTGTATTATATCCCATAATGATTTTTATTTAAAAAATTGATTAAGAATTGTAGATGTGTAGTTAATTCTCCTTTGCAAATTGTGTGTTATTTTAAGATTGTTTTTGCTTAAAATAAATGTGTTTTTTAGATTCATAATGTAAATTTTGACATCAAATAATTTATTTAATCTCCAACTTAAATGAACAATAGAAGAGTATATATCAATAGCCAAATTTTTTACAGAGATATAATGTAAATTTTGAATAGGCTTTTTGTGTAAAAAAAAAAAAAAAAAAAAAGTCAAAACAACACTTACAATAAAACTAGAAAACAGTAATACTCCTATGTTTCAAATTAATAGATGTTTTGGTTAAAAGCACACATATTAAAAAACTTATTTTTTTTACAAATTGTCATTTAATGTTTTATTTAAAATTTATTTAACTAATCAAAATATAAAATTTGCATAAAAACTAACAAAACATCTACTAAAATAGAACAAAAAAAAATACTTAAAACTTTTATTAATTTAAAAAGAGAGAGTAATTAACAAAAAATTATGGATTTTTAATATCGAGTTTCTATGAGTAATAATATGAACTTGAGAACTAGTCAATATGTCCAAGTCATATAGTCTTTTTCTTTTTTCTTTGATAAATAGTTAAATACGTAGTTACGTACGGGTCATAGTTTAAACCCCTTTTTCTTCGAATGTTTTATTTATTACAATGACTTTCACGTACGTACATATTGACTGACTTTTAACGATTTGATAATGCGTTTACACCATTTTAAATAAGCACTACACAAATATTATTCTTCAAAAAATGCTTTTTTTTTTTTGTGTGAACCAAAACACTAAGAACCAAGTGTTTTATTATATACTTTTAATAAAAAAAAAGAGTAAAATCCAACGTGGCAACAAAGTGAGGTGGGAAAATCTTTAAGCGGCACTAGAACGGGGAATCAAAAAGAGCGTGAAAAAGATCTCAAAATGCCCACTTTCTTAACAACATGTGGCTCTCACATTTCAGCATGTCTCTCTCTAATTGCTGACGTGTTTCTTTTTATCTTTCTTCTTCTCTATGTCTCTCTAACTCTCATATGCAACTATCTTCTTCATTAATAACCAACCTCATCCCCCTTGTATTCTCTTCATGCTCTTTTCTCTTTTCTCTCATCTTCATATCTAAAATAAGTTGGAGAAATTCTTGTTATGTCTAAATCTAAAGATATGGAGATAAAGTTGTTTGGGAGGACTATCACATCTCTGCTATCTGTGAATCATTATGATCCTGAGTCACCTGTTCATGGTGTTTCCGATCAAAGCAAAGAAGCTTCTTCGTCTTCTTCATCTTCTTGTTCTCCCTTATATGGACCTGTCAGGGTATGTTACGTTAATCCTAATCATCGTTCCTCTTCTGTTTTGTATCAATGAACTTCTTAGGAGTTTTTTTTTGTTTTTTTAATAACTTCTTAAAAGTTTTATCAAACAAAAAAAAACATATATTAGTGAGAGATTCCATGGCGGGTCTATTTTATTGGTTGATTTAAGATTCTGAGATAGACCCATTTCTAGGCTGATGGAATCTTGTAATGGGGTCGATCTCGATCTGAAATCTAGTTTCTGGTTTTTTTTCTTATGGAATTTTTGAGTTGCCGTAAAATTAGTAACTTTTTGGTTGATCTATCTACTGATAATCATGTTACGTGTATCAATTACTATGAGTTTTGATTTTTCCGAATTTGTTTCATCTGCTTGTAATTTGTAATTTTTATTGAACTAGAAAAACCTATATACCAGATTCAACAGCTTTCACCATGCTAATTTTACCTTGTTAATTATTATTACTAAAAAGGATAAAAAAATTCGTTACTGTTTATATCCCTAAGTCATGGCTCTTGCTAACTTTAATCTAAATTCTGAAAAAAATTCAGGTTCCAGCTAATAAAACCGAGCAAGAGAATAACAGATTCAAAGATCCTTACGTATTATCTGATCTTAACGAACCACTAAAACCAGCATCTGAGATTTCATCACCAAGAAGCTCCAAGAACAACTGTGATCAACAGAGCGAGATCACAACAACAAGTACTACATCAGCAGACAAATCAACGGCTCTAAAAAAACCAGACAAGCTTTTGCCATGTCCGAGATGCGAAAGCGCAAACACAAAATTCTGTTACTACAACAACTACAACGTGAACCAGCCACGTTACTTCTGTAGGAACTGTCAGAGGTATTGGACAGCTGGTGGATCCATGAGGAACGTTCCTGTCGGCTCAGGTCGCCGCAAAAACAAAGGATGGGCTTCATCAAACCATTACTTGCAAGTCACTTCAGAGGACAATAACTCGGGAACGATCCTTAGTTTCGGTTCTTCCGAATCTTCGGTTACAGAGACTGGTAAGAATCAGTCAGGAGATAGAACAAAGATAACCGCTGATTCAGTTTCTCAAGAACACAAAAACTACCAAGGGTTTCTTCCTCCGCAAGTAATGTTACCTAATAATACTTCTCCTTGGCCATACCAATGGACTCCAACGGGTCCTAATGCTAATTTCTACCCTGTCCCCTTCTACTGGGGCTGCACGGTTCCTCTATGGCCTACCTCAGAGACTTCATCATGTTTAGGAAAACGTTCAAGGGATCAAACTGAAGGAGGAATCAATGATACTACTACTACTACTACTACAACAACAACAGCAAGATTGGTTTCAGAATCTCTAAGAGTTAATAGCGAAGCTACTAAGAGCCTGGTGTGGTCTAAGTTACCAACAAAACCCGAGAAAAAAACGGTAGGGTTTAATTTGTTCAATGGATTTGAAACAAAAGGTAGCAGCAACAGAAGAAGCTTGGTTTCTGAAACGTCTCTCAACCTACAAGCAAACCCTGCAGCGATGTCTAGATCTATGAGCTTCAGAGAGAGCATGCAACAATAATCAGACATTGATGATATAATATATGAATTGAGAGATTTGATTTTAGCTAATTGTTACCTTGTGGAAGAAGGAAAAGCTGTGAAGATATTTTGTTTTTTGTTTTTTGTTTTTCGAACTAAGAATAGATATAGTACTACTATTGTACACAAAATAGAAAAAATATTTTAGGAGGTGTAGATATTTTCTCTCCATTGTTTGATGAAGTTGCAGCTATATAAAGTTTTAGATTAATATCTCCAAGATCTATCTTGCCACGCTGGCATAGAACACGAACTTACAATTACATTTTTGCCCATGAGCCCCAACAGATAAATATTCTCAAATCTCAAGTATAGTCGAAATTGTCCTCTCTGGTAATATAAATGTGAAGATCATAACGTTTTTCAGATTATAATTAATCTTGTAAGTATATGGTATTTAGCGTAAATGGGTGAAGTTAATTTAAGAGAAGAGATAAGGAAAAGTGGAATACGAAACCAAAGAAAAAGAAGGAAAAAGCAGTGCATCTTTCACTTTCATTCTTGGATTAAAGAAAGAATCCAACCACTGGCACTGAAAAAAAGTTAAAAGAAGAGCATAAAAGTCTATTTTTTTTCTGAAAAAAACAATTATTCTTTCTTTTCCAATGTCCTTTTCTTCCTTTTGCATCTTCACTACTCCTTTATAGTTTACACTTTATACTACTCATTCTCTATTTAATAATGGCTTTTATACTACTCAATTTGGTTAGTATAATATAATTTCTTCATATACCATGTTGCATCGCTTTATAACCCTTTCCATGGTACGTCTTAGTGTCCTCCGTATAATTCTAGAATTTGGATCATAATCGTTTTAAGTTTAAAATTAATTTATTATAATACTTACGACTCTTCCATTAAAAGTAAATAATGTCTTTCAATGAAACAACGTTTAAACAACACATATTTAGTTGGTTAAACATTTATATTGTCTAATTTGTTTATAGAAAGTGTTTTTTTTTTTTGTTGGTTTTTTGGTATAAGTATATATATAGTCCATTTTCAAGTGAAAGTTATAATAAAGGAGTTTTCACCATTCGAGATATAAAAACAGTGAATACAACCAACTATTATATATATAAATGAAAATAAAATTACCAAATTTAGACTCCTTCAAAATTTCAATACCAAACAATGATTTCTAGTGTTCTAAAAATACACCATAGGAATCTTAGTTCTATAGTGGATGTGGTTTAGAGTTTCTACACGAGATACACATTTGGGTGACGATTAAGGCACTGGAAAGACTCTGGTTCTTTTAGAGTATATTTCACTTATAAAATGAACATATATATAAGCCCCTAAAATGCTTTAACCCACTCACGTTTGAAGATAAGCACGGAGGATTCGCATGCTCTTCCCCAAACCGGAAGTCTGTTCTAACTTTCTAAGTGGTTGGTGAATCTTCTTTTTGAACATTAATGGAAACTGAGGGAACACAAAAGTTTGAGGTACTCGAGCCCTGATCGAGTGGAGAGAAAAAAAGAAAAATAGATGTGTATATATTCGGAGAGCATATATTAAACCAAGGAAGTAAATTCGGTACTCTCTCATGTTCGATTACACTACATGCAAATTAAGTTTACGTGTGGGTTATTTAAACATTTGAATTTCGGCTCAGGCGTTAGTTTTACATGTGATAATTGATAGATTTGCAGAAAACTCCTAACCAAAAAACTTTCTCATTCTTGGATTAATTAACCGGCTCTGTATAGCAGCTGCATGGATGTGCTGATTTCTTTTGACAAATCAAACGAATTAATTGAATAAAGATAATGTGCTTTTATATTGATGTGTAGTCGCTTGCAGAGGTTTTAAAATGATTAACGGAAACATTATCATATGATTAAAGTCATGAAATATTTTTAAAATGTAAAATTAAAGAATAAAGTTAGGTAGAAAATTGAAGGAGGCCTCTCGGGTTGCACCTGGACCAGATAGATTAGGTAGCGACCGAGACGTATATTTTCGTAAAGTAGTTCAGCTTTTTTGAGTAACGAATAGAAAAATATTTCTTTTTGAAATATAATGGAATAAGATAAGTCATGAATATTTAATTATTGGAATATTTAACAACTTTTTAAGTAACAAATAGAAGAAAAAGTTATGAATATTTAATTAAGGAGTTACGCTAATTAACATGAATTGTCCTTTTGGCTAGAGGATTTTGGTTAAATATTTACTTCAACACGTAACTGTTTTCGACGTTTTCATTTAATCAACCTATATTTTTCGTTATTGCTTTCTATTCCTCGTTTTAACAAAGTCTAATAATTTTTTTTTTGAAAGACTAATAAATTCACATGCGATTTAAAACGGTCTTCGACAATACTTCAGAGCTGATCATGGGCCACAGCATGGGCCTAGGCCTGGAATAGCAATAGATTTAAGTGTTTACCGTTTTCTCCTTTTTCTTGTGGATCTCACGGGGAAAAGAACCTTAAAAAGGGAAAAAAAAAAAAAAACAATGGAGATTTTATTTGGTAAGTGGTAACTGGTAACACATGAAAATAGGAGAAAGTAAAAATAAAAAATGAGGAATAACAGCAAAATATTGATTTATTCGCAAATTTTCAAAAGTGAATATTTAACAATTATGTATTTCCTTACTATTGAATATATAATCGCGAAATAAATAAATATATAATATGTGATTTCACTAAAATAATGTGGTTGATAAAAGCCAATGGAATCGCAAAATTATTTAGACAAATCCGCAACTTACTTATAAGACTTTGTATTTTTTATTGTGAACGAGGGAAACAACAAGTGGAAGGGACCATGATCTAATCTTAGTTAATAAATCGATCTATTATTCCTATATAATTACATAAATGAGTTAAGCTGACTAAAACTACTATATATGACGTATGCAAACAGTATAATGAAATGAATTAAATGAATATTACAAGAATAATAATTAGGGAGAAAAAAAAGAGAAGAAGGGACCATGTGGGTGACATGAGGTCGATGAGACGCATAAGTAAGGAGCAATGAAATGAATAAGGTTTTTTTGCTTGGAGGGAATAAAAAAATGCAATGGGTGTGAGAATAATTTCAGAATCTGTGCCTGAATCTTGCAACCTCATCAATATCGCATGTTATTGTTAATTTCTGCATACTCCAAAATAAATACAAAAGTACATTATTCTTTTTTTTTAATCTTGACTTCTCTATATCTCTGATTTCTCTGTTACTTTTCTTTTTGTCGCTTCTTATTTCCACATCATCGTCCCTGCTTTAACGTATGTCATCTTCACGTTCATATACGAAGCATGTTACTCTTACTTACTCCACACAAATTTTGGACATTAATGATGGAATCTGACATTTTCATATAAGTTAAGAGTTAGTTAGAACTATAAACCGGTACATGTTTATTTTTTTTCAAAATCAAATTTGGTTTTGAAGGTGAGACAATTTGGCATGTATACAAATGAAAGCATTCATTAACCAAAGAGTGGTACGACGTACTAACACGAGTTAAGGAATGTTGCATGGGGATATAAGGACAACAACAATTAATCTACAAGTTAATAGTTAATTAACGCAACACAACTACATCGACAAGGACTCAACATATTTATCTCATCATAATGTTTGTTAACTAACTTAAGCTAGTCTTGTTCATGATCATGATGATCAAGCCGTCGTCCCCAACCCAAGAAAATCGAAAAAAGGTGGTTTCTTCTCCTCATTCATCGTTTCAAACATTTCACTCTTTCCGGATTGGTTTGAAGACTCGAATGTAGTGGTCTCTTGTGTCCTTGCAATGTAATCGCCGACCATCATATGGTTTTCGAACATATCCACCATTAATAGACTCTCATTTCCATGATCATAACCTAAAAAGTTTCCAAAAGGGAATATTAAAGATGCACTTTTGGGTATGATATTTTAAACCGAAAGAAAAGAGAAAACAAACTCAAACCTGGGAAGCAAGGCATTGGCAATGGCAACATAAGCTCCTTGTGTTCATTACTAACAAAGTGGCTTAAAGCTAACCTAGTAGGATCAAAATCATTGAAAGGGTGAGGATTAGGAGGAATCATCGTCTTCCTCCTGCGGTAAGCAGAAGATTGTTCTCTAAACTTTCGAGCCATAATGACATGCCAATGGTTCTTCACAGAATTATCAGTCCTCCCAGGGAAAAGCCTTGCTATCATCGCCCATTTGTTTCCATAAAGCCTATGAGCTTGCATTAACCTCTCTTCTTCTTCCTCTGTGAAGGCTCTTCTGTTTATCCTCGGGTCTAGTTGGTTAAACCATCGAAGCCTACAGCTTTTCCCTGCTCAACATTTTGGCCAAAATATCAAGAACCTGAATCTTGAGAAAAGGCTTATTTAAGCGATAGTATTTACGTACCGGATCTTCCTTGGAGCTTTTCGGCGATGAGGTTCCAGTTCTGTGGGCCATAAACAGCGACTAGTTCTTTGAGCTTGGCATCTTCAGCTGGTCTCCAATGTCCTCTCACCACTGAAGCTTTTGAAGAAGACGAGTGGCCACAACTTCCACAGTCTCTCGTCTCTTTCTTGTCGCAAATTCTTAGATTATGGTTACTAACCTCTTCTTCTCTATGACTTGTGTAGTAGCGATGATGATGTTGATCGTTATCCATATTTAAGGAAACGTATTCCCATGAAGCGATCTGATCCATCCAACGGTGATGATCTTGGGACATGATACAATGTTGTTTGTTGGTTAGTACTGATGATCACAGTAAACAAAGTGTAATGGAGAAGAAGGAGATGAAGACAGGAAACAAAGTGTAATGGAGAGAGACGCCACATCGGCATGCACCATATCCATCCTCATTGGAGGAGAAGATGCAATATTAAATGTGACTTGTATATTATCATAATTGATATTTTTGTGATATTATTACGTATGGCTCTAAGCTATGTGCATGTATATGTATATGTTGTGACCTTGTTTTCTGACAAAATGCTGTTATACAACTGTTAAAAGGTTCATGGACTGTCACGGACCGATTTGAAAGCTGATATATTACAAAACATTGTAAATTACTTTTTTAACACTCAGTTTTATAGTCTAGATATTTAATTTAATTTAGTGTATGAATAATATATATTATCTCTGGTTTAGGTTATAACCAAATATTTGATAACGTCTTCATAATAATTGTCGCTGATAATTTGGCAAAAAAAAACTAAGAAAAAATGAAAAACCATAAATGTGAAAACGTATAGAGATGAAAGAAATAAATAAAAAATGGCAGGACAAAGAAAGAGTAAAGACAGGGAACACGTTTCCTACGTTGTGAGCAGTGAGATGTGTTTGAAAAAGTGGAAAGAGATGAAAAGTTGTTAAACATCCGTAAACCTCTTTTTTAGTTCAACTGCTTTTTTTTTTTTTTTTTGGTTGCCTCAAACAAAACATCAATATTTGTTCATATTACTACGGTTGCTTGCCGGACAAAATGTTGGTTTACTTTTTATAGACTAATGTGGTTAACTATTAAATTTGTACAAGTACAATGAATAAAAATCAATTGTTTACTTAAAAAGTATATTATCTAGACTCTAGTAAACAATTAGTTTGATCTCACTTGTGTGGGAAGAAATATAAGCGTTGAAGATCCTAAGCTCCCTTCTATTTGCAGTCTATGGTTCTTTATTTTTTCACCTTTTTTTTTTCTTTTCCAAATGTCAATTAAAAACCATTGAGTATAACAAGATTGTTTCTATGGGGTTTATAGCATGGTGTACTAAGCTCTTGTTATTGTTGTTTATGAAAAGTGTTGGAACCCATTTTATGACAAATGGAACCAAATAATTTTCTGATAATTTTTCCGATGACATACGGTCGTCGAATTAATCTGAAAATAAATAAGTTGGATTCCTTGAAATAAACACTATAACTTAGTGTATTTATTTGTCAAAATTGGACTAAAATTGAATAAGAAATGAGGATTTAAAGTGGGTAGCTTGAAAGCTTAAAAAGTCAACTCGGATTGACCAAATGCATTTATATGCATTTGTCCCACAAAAATGTGCATTAGAGATAATGGACCACACACCCAATTAACTTTTTATTTGGGCTGAATTCATATAAATATTTTGAATTAAATTCATATATTTATTAGTGTTTAAATCTGATCAAATATTTTAACATTATTAAGTTAATTATTATTAGCAGATTTTGTGGCCATTTTGAACGTAAATCAGCTTTTAATATTTGACGTTAACAAGTCAATTATTATCAAGGCTGGAGTCGTTCAAATTTGATTCTCCATTTAGTGTGGCAATTATTTCTTAATTGACCAATAATACACTAGCTACATTTGTGGAAACTGATTCACGCTTAGGCTAATATATAAAGCCTTCGTCCTCCTCATTTGATAGTCAGTTTTTTGTGAAATCTTTTTTTGATAGCAAGAGAAAAAATTCCAGCACTCTCTCCTCCACTTTCTCTCTTTAAATTAGTAAGTGTCTCGAGAGTATAGCGTTTTATTTTGTTCGCATATTCCGTAATTCTAGTGTAGAGAATACGGTCTCCTAGTGGTTGTATCCTGGGATTCTGAATCGCATAAAAACCGTCACACTACGGGCGATTTTAAGAATTAAGGAAAGAGATCATTTCTCGACTCCACTTCTTTCGGTTTTCTAAAATCGTTTTAATCTCTTTTATTTCGTAATTCTATTCTTGTTTCGCAGTTTTCTATATCCGGTTTTTTGCGGTTCTAACATTCTTAATTCTTAAAATCCGCTTTCTGCTTATCGCTTAAAACGGATTGAGAATTGCGAAAAATTTTGCTTTTACGAAATTCTTTCTTTTAAAAACGTTTTAATTATCTTACGGATTTTATATACGTTTTTATATTTACTTACGGTTTTATTCGATTTATTTACGGATCTTCAAAACGTTTCTGGGATTTATTTTAATTTTATATTAATTTAAAATCCCTAAACGATTTTTATTCGGTTTTAAATCGATCTAAACGCTTCTGCGGTTGCTTTTTAGCGATTTGGCGGAACGTGATAAATCGTACACGCTTCTTTTATTTTGACGAAACGGTTTACGCGGTTCCGCGAAACGAATTCTCAAAATCGGATCTTATTGATCTTAAGAAAAATAATCGTTGGAATTACGCTTAATTGCGAATTCTATAACAACGTTATTTATTTATTTTTCGGAAAGAAATAATTGTTTGAATTCCGCTTAATTGCTAATTCTAAAAACATTATTTATTGACTTTCTCATAAACAAATAAAAAAATAAAAAAATATTCGTTTGAATTATGCTTAATTGTAAATTCTAAAAACGTTATTTGTTTATTTTCCAGAAAATACAACAGTTTTAAACACTTTTATTAGTGATTTAAATATACGATTTTTGGAATATAAAATATTAATTAAAAACTTTTGAAAACGCATGTTAGCGATTCATAAACAGTTTTTTTTTAATATTTATTTTAACGATTTAAAATCATAAAGCTTATGATGATTAAAAAAGCTTATTACGCTTAAAAAAGCTTATAACGCTTGCAAAATGGTATAAAAGCATACAATACCTTATACCGCTTACAAAATCTTATAACACTTATAAAAGCTTACAAAATGCTTCCAAAAAGATGTTATATAAACTTTAGAAAGGTAAAGTACATTTGTACAAATATCTGAAAGTGTGGGGGTGTCTTGGCAAAAGTCGAAATACCACCTCCTATGGTCATAAATGGACCAAAACAATGGATTATATTCTATTATGAGAGAAACCAGTCCCGACATTACGTGTACATTGTGATAGTCAATCGGCTATCTCCCGGGCACTGAATAATCTCTATAATGGTAAATCTCGTCACATCAAAAAGACGTCATAAAACCATTTATCCTTGATCTCAAGTGGTGTAATAACGATCGATTACATCAAATCAGCCGACAACCTTGCGGATCCATTTACTAAAGGTTTGGCTCGTGATCAAGTTTTGAAATCATCAAATGGAATGGGTTTATTGCCTATAACCAAAGAGGATGTTTGATGGAAACCCTACTTACGTGACTGGAGATCCCAAGAAGTAGGTTCAAAGGGACAACTAAATCAAACAAACTCTATGACAAGCACTGATAGACTTTATGTCACAACTCAGTTCCCAAGATGATAAACAGTGCTTCCTGTATATAAACAAGGATAAGCATTAGCTTTTAATGATTCGCGTCCATAGCTTTGTACGTGGAGTATTACAGGATACTTCTTAAAGCAAAGACTAGTGGCGATCACCTAGTGAGTGTGAAATGAGGCCGTTTCTAGGAGAATGAAGTTAAGGCTATATTCTCTAAGTTCACTCACGAATAACCAGGCAAGTTCAAGGCCACAATGAACACAATAGAGAATAAAGTTCTACGAGAAAATGAGCTGGGTTATATCTGTTGTCTCGGTTTACATAAAAATCCGGGTGGTTCAAGACATCATGTTCACCTCCTGGCTGAGTAAACCCGATAGATATTAACAATGAGTGGTTCAAGGATGAAATATGCTACCATCTCAGATACAGTAAATTTTCGTTTATACTCTCGAAAAGTCCTAAGTCTAGGCTAGTCTAGTGAATCTATCTAGTCTGTCTAGTCAGTCGAGTCAGTCGAGTCTTCTTTTGTTTAGAGTAATTTCTATTCATGTGGGGGATTGTTGGAACCCATTTTATGACAAATGGAACCAAATAATTTTCTGATAATTTTTCCGATGACATACGGTCGTCGAATTAATCTGAAAATAAATAAGTTGGATTCCTTGAAATAAACACTATAACTTAGTGTATTTATTTGTCAAAATTGGACTAAAATTGAATAAGAAATGAGGATTTAAAGTGGGTAGCTTGAAAGCTTAAAAAGTCAACTCGGATTGACCAAATGCATTTATATGCATTTGTCCCACAAAAATGTGCATTAGAGATAATGGACCACACACCCAATTAACTTTTTATTTGGGCTGAATTCATATAAATATTTTGAATTAAATTCATATATTTATTAGTGTTTAAATCTGATCAAATATTTTAACATTATTAAGTTAATTATTATTAGCAGATTTTGTGGCCATTTTGAACGTAAATCAGCTTTTAATATTTGACGTTAACAAGTCAATTATTATCAAGGCTGGAGTCGTTCAAATTTGATTCTCCATTTAGTGTGGCAATTATTTCTTAATTGACCAATAATACACTAGCTACATTTGTGGAAACTGATTCACGCTTAGGCTAATATATAAAGCCTTCGTCCTCCTCATTTGATAGTCAGTTTTTTGTGAAATCTTTTTTTGATAGCAAGAGAAAAAATTCCAGCACTCTCTCCTCCACTTTCTCTCTTTAAATTAGTAAGTGTCTCGAGAGTATAGCGTTTTATTTTGTTCGCATATTCCGTAATTCTAGTGTAGAGAATACGGTCTCCTAGTGGTTGTATCCTGGGATTCTGAATCGCATAAAAACCGTCACACTACGGGCGATTTTAAGAATTAAGGAAAGAGATCATTTCTCGACTCCACTTCTTTCGGTTTTCTAAAATCGTTTTAATCTCTTTTATTTCGTAATTCTATTCTTGTTTCGCAGTTTTCTATATCCGGTTTTTTGCGGTTCTAACATTCTTAATTCTTAAAATCCGCTTTCTGCTTATCGCTTAAAACGGATTGAGAATTGCGAAAAATTTTGCTTTTACGAAATTCTTTCTTTTAAAAACGTTTTAATTATCTTACGGATTTTATATACGTTTTTATATTTACTTACGGTTTTATTCGATTTATTTACGGATCTTCAAAACGTTTCTGGGATTTATTTTAATTTTATATTAATTTAAAATCCCTAAACGGTTTTTATTCGGTTTTAAATCGATCTAAACGCTTCTGCGGTTGCTTTTTAGCGATTTGGCGGAACGTGATAAATCGTACACGCTTCTTTTATTTTGACGAAACGGTTTACGCGGTTCCGCGAAACGAATTCTCAAAATCGGATCTTATTGATCTTAAGAAAAATAATCGTTGGAATTACGCTTAATTGCGAATTCTATAACAACGTTATTTATTTATTTTTCGGAAAGAAATAATTGTTTGAATTCCGCTTAATTGCTAATTCTAAAAACATTATTTATTGACTTTCTCATAAACAAATAAAAAAATAAAAAAATATTCGTTTGAATTATGCTTAATTGTAAATTCTAAAAACGTTATTTGTTTATTTTCCAGAAAATACAACAGTTTTAAACACTTTTATTAGTGATTTAAATATACGATTTTTGGAATATAAAATATTAATTAAAAACTTTTGAAAACGCATGTTAGCGATTCATAAACAGTTTTTTTTTAATATTTATTTTAACGATTTAAAATCATAAAGCTTATGATGATTAAAAAAGCTTATTACGCTTAAAAAAGCTTATAACGCTTGCAAAATGGTATAAAAGCATACAATACCTTATACCGCTTACAAAATCTTATAACACTTATAAAAGCTTACAAAATGCTTCCAAAAAGATGTTATATAAACTTTAGAAAGGTAAAGTACATTTGTACAAATATCTGAAAGTGTGGGGGTGTCTTGGCAAAAGTCGAAATACCACCTCCTATGGTCATAAATGGACCAAAACAATGGATTATATTCTATTATGAGAGAAACCAGTCCCGACATTACGTGTACATTGTGATAGTCAATCGGCTATCTCCCGGGCACTGAATAATCTCTATAATGGTAAATCTCGTCACATCAAAAAGACGTCATAAAACCATTTATCCTTGATCTCAAGTGGTGTAATAACGATCGATTACATCAAATCAGCCGACAACCTTGCGGATCCATTTACTAAAGGTTTGGCTCGTGATCAAGTTTTGAAATCATCAAATGGAATGGGTTTATTGCCTATAACCAAAGAGGATGTTTGATGGAAACCCTACTTACGTGACTGGAGATCCCAAGAAGTAGGTTCAAAGGGACAACTAAATCAAACAAACTCTATGACAAGCACTGATAGACTTTATGTCACAACTCAGTTCCCAAGATGATAAACAGTGCTTCCTGTATATAAACAAGGATAAGCATTAGCTTTTAATGATTCGCGTCCATAGCTTTGTACGTGGAGTATTACAGGATACTTCTTAAAGCAAAGACTAGTGGCGATCACCTAGTGAGTGTGAAATGAGGCCGTTTCTAGGAGAATGAAGTTAAGGCTATATTCTCTAAGTTCACTCACGAATAACCAGGCAAGTTCAAGGCCACAATGAACACAATAGAGAATAAAGTTCTACGAGAAAATGAGCTGGGTTATATCTGTTGTCTCGGTTTACATAAAAATCCGGGTGGTTCAAGACATCATGTTCACCTCCTGGCTGAGTAAACCCGATAGATATTAACAATGAGTGGTTCAAGGATGAAATATGCTACCATCTCAGATACAGTAAATTTTCGTTTATACTCTCGAAAAGTCCTAAGTCTAGGCTAGTCTAGTGAATCTATCTAGTCTGTCTAGTCAGTCGAGTCAGTCGAGTCTTCTTTTGTTTAGAGTAATTTCTATTCATGTGGGGGATTGTTGGAACCCATTTTATGACAAATGGAACCAAATAATTTTCTGATAATTTTTCCGATGACATACGGTCGTCGAATTAATCTGAAAATAAATAAGTTGGATTCCTTGAAATAAACACTATAACTTAGTGTATTTATTTGTCAAAATTGGACTAAAATTGAATAAGAAATGAGGATTTAAAGTGGGTAGCTTGAAAGCTTAAAAAGTCAACTCGGATTGACCAAATGCATTTATATGCATTTGTCCCACAAAAATGTGCATTAGAGATAATGGACCACACACCCAATTAACTTTTTATTTGGGCTGAATTCATATAAATATTTTGAATTAAATTCATATATTTATTAGTGTTTAAATCTGATCAAATATTTTAACATTATTAAGTTAATTATTATTAGCAGATTTTGTGGCCATTTTGAACGTAAATCAGCTTTTAATATTTGACGTTAACAAGTCAATTATTATCAAGGCTGGAGTCGTTCAAATTTGATTCTCCATTTAGTGTGGCAATTATTTCTTAATTGACCAATAATACACTAGCTACATTTGTGGAAACTGATTCACGCTTAGGCTAATATATAAAGCCTTCGTCCTCCTCATTTGATAGTCAGTTTTTTGTGAAATCTTTTTTTGATAGCAAGAGAAAAAATTCCAGCACTCTCTCCTCCACTTTCTCTCTTTAAATTAGTAAGTGTCTCGAGAGTATAGCGTTTTATTTTGTTCGCATATTCCGTAATTCTAGTGTAGAGAATACGGTCTCCTAGTGGTTGTATCCTGGGATTCTGAATCGCATAAAAACCGTCACACTACGGGCGATTTTAAGAATTAAGGAAAGAGATCATTTCTCGACTCCACTTCTTTCGGTTTTCTAAAATCGTTTTAATCTCTTTTATTTCGTAATTCTATTCTTGTTTCGCAGTTTTCTATATCCGGTTTTTTGCGGTTCTAACAAAAAGTGGAAGTGAAACGAAACATATTTTTACCAAAAAACAAAGAAACGACACCTATGAAGTCGTTTGAACTAACAGCCCAAAAAAGCTCAAAGCACACAACCACCATTGAAAAAAAAAAAAAAAAAAACAGACACACAACCACCATTTCTTCACACTTTACTATGCTTTCATGAATATACATATTGTGAATATGTGGTGTATTCAGAACATGTCAATCTACCACTTACTGAACTTAAATTAATTACGCAATGTATCTACATATATAATATATATGGTATATGCGATAAATCATTTTGTAAGGGATCGGTAATCTTTATTCTCCAAACTTAATTCTCCAGTTTACATGAATATTCATCACAATGCAATTTATACCTCCCCAACCCCTTGTGAACTTTTGCGAAATTTTAAAAAGATTAAGAAAAAGTCTTTTCCTTTTTGATGAATTAATCAAGAAAAAAATCTTTTTTTTTTTAAATACATTATATTAGATTTAGAATGATTGCTGACTTGTACGGTCCATCTGCTGAGTTGAACTGAACACTTCCTATCTGCATTTTTTTTTCTTGGTCAATAACTTAGAATATATATTTTACATAAAATATGTGTCATAAAATGATATTAGTATGGATCGTTACTTTTTCAAAAGGACTAACAGCTCATTGATACGAACCATTAGAGCATCTACTTTGTGGTTTCTCATCAAGTTTTAATTTATTGTTATCTGCAAACAAAATAACAATATTAAAATAGGTGGATTTCTCAAAATATTGAGAAACTCTCACCAAAATTTCTCTATTGAAAAACTATTGGGTGAGTTTTTCCATTTTTTTTATACCACCTCACTAATATATTATCAACTTTTTCTTTTAATTTGTGAGATATTCTATGGGCATGCTCTTAGGCCTTAGCAGTTTCGCAGGTTGAGTGAGCAAATACCCAATTGTGCATTGAATATATAATCAATATATATTTCTCTTTTGTTTTGTTTTCATTTGTATTTGAACTAACAATGTTTTCACCGGAAAAAAAGTGTGTTTTCTGGTTTTCGCTCATAAGAAAGGCATTAAGGCTTGCCGGCAAAAAAAAAAAAAAAAAAAGCCGTTAAGGCGTTGTTTTTTTTGGCGAAGAATCAAAATTATTCTAGGGTATATAGAACCATTAGAATTAAACTTTAGTTTTAAATAAAGAACGTTATGTCGGGAAAGGAAACAAATTTGAAAGATTAAGGATACATAGGATCCAATAGATATCAACAGAAGAGTGTGATCGAGTCTAAAGTGGTTCAAATATGCGACCCCACGACCCGTTTTTGACGTACCATGTCGCACAAACAACACGTGCATGTTCTGCTTCTCATTTTTACTATACCACACGCGCATTACTCAATTATACACCAACCATACCGGACCACACAGTGACATAGCCAATAGCTAATTGCCTAGTTTATGGCTACGTTTTGGTAGATAGGCTCAAAGCCTCAATATGTGATATATTATTGTTCAGTTCCATTTATATTTAACAAGATTTTTATTTATCTTACAAATAGAGAACTTCAGGCCGAACTCTAAACCAGTTTCAGGAGTTTGTGGAGTTCGATAGTTTCTCTTACAAGATTTTAATTACTTTTGTAAAGACACAAAAATAGTGAACATGATTGACATATCGTATATGTACATACTAGGATTCATATTTAATATAAAGTTTATTGTTTCAATTGACCATTTTGCTTTCGCTGAAATAGACTCAATACAATCAATACATACAATTTATGTGGATTCAACTTGTTAAGGATTTAAACCGACAAAAATAGAAAAAAAAACGAAAGGAAGCAGAGATGACGACGACATATATATAGGACACGAAATATAAAATAATTAATGTTGAAAAATATCACGAAGTAGACTCACTGTTCTTAGAGTCAACAAAACCCCAATGACATGAAAGCTAACTAAATAGTAAACAGTCTCTCAAATATGAGAAACGAATTGAATGAAATGACCGGTCTATTATTATTATTATCAAAGCCCCCCTTACCCAATTTTGGTCAGTTATATCACATTTTTTCTTCCCAAGCCATCATCACAAGATTCACAACCAACAAGAAATGTGAAGCCTTCAATCAAACCTATAGTTTAGATGTTACTGGGGGGCCTCCTCATTCTATATATTCAATAGAAATAAAGAAAATATGAGTTGTCACGTAAAAGGAGCGCAAATTTTCAATGTCTACTTTTAAGTTTTCAGCTTAGATTATCTACAACATTAATTCAAACTGGTGTAAAGAGGAAATAACTCTTATCGACAACATTCCAAATCTTTTAGTATTGCGTGATAGAGATTTACATGACGAAGGTGAATGCATGTACATTTATTGTTGCATATGCATTTTGATTACATTGAACTCATTTTATTATGTGACTATAAATTTTGTTTTATAATATGGGTTGTTGTTATTATGATATGATACGGTTTAAATCGGTTTAGTATGGTTATCTTTGACTTGGTTCAATGTTGTAATTAGAGTGGTGTATATAAGCTTAATCAGCTGATAATTGTAAAATCAAGTTGTAACAAACTCTTGTGACTGTTAATAAGAAGTTACATCTCCAATTAGGTTGAGTCATGATTTCTCCGATACACCAGAGTTTAACATGGTATCAGAGCCAGGTTAAGTTTCTGTCTTCGTCCTCTTCCGCATTTCTCTTCTTCCGCTTCATCGCTTCCAGCTTTAGAGATGAGTCTTCTAGTTACTTCTTTCTTTAGATTTGTACAACTTCTCGCGACTGGGATCTTTGATTTGTTCACCGGAATCGCTGATTACACTTGTAGTCTTCTTGTACTGCATCAAACCTACTAATATATTATTTCTAAGTTGGTCCAACCAGTAAAATTTGCTTTCTATTATCTGATTTGATCTGTTTTAAAAATTGTAGTATAATTTATTATACTAAAATTTGCCTAGAATAACACTACTTTTTAAGTTAATCACTAGACTAATACTCCCAAAAAAAGTTTACAAGAGTAATACTAATTTTTTGTCAAAATACTAAATAACCAAACTAAAATTTTATATTAACAAAAATGCCATTATAATTTAAAATTAGAGAAATAAATAGAATTGAATAATAAAATACAAATAAAAATGAAAAAAAAAGAAAAAAATCCAGATCAGTTTAATTTAAACCCAACCCACGACATTTCACCCAAAAAATTCATTCTAGATACAAAGATTATTCTCTCCATAGTTGAATCTTTGAAGGAGAGAATCACGAGAAGGGATGAGATAGATGAGAAGCAAATATAGAAAGAATAAGATGAAATACCATGAAAAATAATAATTTGGAGATGACGGTTGAAAACTGAAAGAATGTTTGAGGAAGAAGAAGAATGAGGCTGTAAAAACCCTAATTATTTTGTGGTTATGCGTTTTTTTAGAATTTTTTTCCAATTTTCGTCATTCGTAAAATACGAAAAATCTGCGATGTCATTTAAACAAATCTACGGTAAAAACTCTGCGGTAACATTGCTGTTATAAGTCTACCACAATAACTCTGCAGTCACTAAAAAACTATTCTAATAATAATAATATTTGCGGTAAAGGAAACTCCATCTAATCTTTGACGTTTTCAGGAACAATAACTCTGCGATAACACAAAAAAAAGTATGCAGTAACTAAAAAGTTAATCTAGCAATTAAACTTTGGTCATAAAATCTGCGGCCACTAATATGTAAAACAAACCTCTACTACAACTAAATTTTAAAATCAACTATGAAAAAAAGTCTGCAAAATAAATATACGATAAAAAAATAAATCTGCCGTATAAATTCTAACAACTTATGGAAAATAGAAAAATCTACTGCCTCTTTATGAATTTCAGAAAATAAATCTACGGAGGCTAAAATATTTACGATGAATTCAAAAATCTACTACAACTAAGGCATATAAATCTACGATACAAATTAAATCTTCGAAACAAATCTACGGAATAAAATAAATCTACAAATTAAATCTGCGGTAAAACTTTAAATCTAGCATTCTAAAAAATCTGCGACAACGTCGAATCGTAGATTTTTATGTCAGCGAAAAAAATGCTGATGTGGAATTAATTAATAATGGCATTTTCGTAAAGCTTTTTTTTTTTACTCATGGTCTTAAGAGTATTTTTGTAATTAAAATAACTCATTTAACACAAATTTTTTGTATGTTAAGTTAGCAATTAAAGCAAAAATTAGTATTATTCTAGTAATTCTCCCTTTATTATAACTAGTTTTATTTCTTGTTCTACTCCACTATTCATGAATCATGATAGTTTTTACTTTTATAAGACACAAACAAAACTCTATATTTAAGAAAATCTACAAATCTTTCTTTCCTTTTCTTTTGTTGATAAACTTTTCATTAATTTAAATCATTGTAGCAAAAGCAGCCCATCTAGAAAATAAATAAGCCTACTTGAATAATGAATAATAACTCCAACCAAAAGAAATCCAAACTGAACCAGATAAGTCGAAAGTGAAAAGGTTAAGAGCCCATGACGCCCACTATGCAAAAGATGGTGATGAACCGATTCAGTATCGAAACCAAAACCAGTGAGCAGACTCGCAACCGAGTGACTAAATCTTATTTAATTTCATATATGTATAGAAATAATTATCAATTTATCATTACATATAACATACATCAATTTATTTAAAACATACCCAAATGATGTACCATACACATACATCAATCCGAACTATATTTAAATCTTATACCAAATATCTGGAATCGTCAAAACATATTAATAAGAAATGTAGATGGTTAAAAAAAAAAAAAAAACACGTGTGAAATGTACAAGGAAACAAAGGTCTTGACTAACCTAACACGTGTAGACTAAGACCGTGCGATTCTTGCCGGAAGAGGAGGCAGTGGCACATTCCTAAAAATCGAAACTCGAGGAGATTGACACGTTAGTAATATTTGGTTAGTATCTACTGGTTACTGATTACTTAGGTGGTTAGTCCCAAATCAGTGGTCCAATAAAAAAAAAAAAGCGGGTAAGTCGTTGTTTCTGTTCTGTGAAGTAATAGAGAAGAGAAAACGATCTCAAAATTTCCTAGTCTCCAGCTTCAAACCCTAGTTTCCGATTTTGGCGGTCACCCATTCGTCCCATTTCCAAACCTATTTCTTCTCCCACCTTCACGATCCTTCTTCGTCTCTAGAAGCTTTGTTTTTTCTTTCTTCCTCATAAGGAAAGTTTTGTTTTTTTTTCTCAATTTAGATGAAGTTTTTTCTTCACTATTCCAGGTTATTCTTTTAGTTTCCATTTTCGATTTTTTTTATTTTATTTTTTGTGGTCTTTTGGGCTTTCCTATAATTGGTAAATACTTATTTTATTGATCAAAAGTATGAAACTTTGAACTGGATATTGTTTGATATTCCATTAAAATGGGTGGTTCTGTAATTTGCATTTGAATCCTGAATCAGTGTAAGAGCGCTTAATGGGTCGAGTGAAGCTAAAGATAAAGAAACTACAGAACATGAATGGACGTCAAGCTACGTATGCGAAAAGGAAACATGGGATCATGAAAAAAGCTAAGGAATTATCTATCTTATGTGACATAGATGTTGTGCTTCTCATGTTCTCTCCTGCTGGAAAGCCTTCACTATGCATCGGAAAACACAGGTCTGATGACGACTTTTTCTTAGTATTACTACCAAATGGTTCTGTTTAGTTTTGTCTTTTGTTTTATTTTTTTTTTTTTTATTTTTTTTGGGTTTTGTTTAGCATTGGCGAAGTCATTGCTAAGTTTGCTCAACTCACTCCTCAAGAAAGGGCAAAAAGGTTACTTCACTTCACTCTATTGGAACCAAACAAATTTCTAGAATCTAGAATCTTTATGCGTTGATATAGTACACTGAACATATTTCTTTGATCTTGTCTACGTTTGAACAGGAAGTTGGAAAATCTTGAAGTAAGTAGTTTTGCTTGACTCTGTTTAGTCTCTTCTCATCTCCTAAACTATCATAAGTAATTTTTTTTTTTGTTCTCACAACATCTCAGGCTTTGAAGAAAACATTTATGAAACTTAACCACGATGTAAATATATCAGAGTTTCTAGACAGAAGGTGTGTATTATATTTATTTACACATATCAAGAATCTGAGCTTCGTTTTTAATTCTTTTTCTGTTTGTTCTTGTTTAGTGTTGGTGAGTATTACTAATGTGACTCGTTTTTGTTATCTCTTTCAGTAAACCAACAGTTGAGGTATGCACTACTACTACTACTACTACTGCTACTAAGATGTTAATAATGATGTTTAAGTATCTCCTAATACATTTGGTATCTGGGAACTTTTAGGTTCTAAGCGAAAAAGTCATGTTTCTGAAGACACATTTATCATATGTACACAGACGACTAAGGTGCCAAGATCTTCTATATACTTTCAGTTAAATGTTCATTTTAGTTTTGCTATCTCATTTGTGAGTTACATGGTTCTCCGAGATAGGTACTGGAGCGAGATAGAGAAGAGTGATAGCGTAGACCAATTGCAGCAACTAGAGACTTCACTAAGATACACTCTGGCTCAAATACGTACTCATAAGGTATAATTATCATCCAAATGATGAGTTAAGGTCTCATTTTTACTAAACTTATACATCTTATTACGACTTATAGGATACCATGCGGCAACATCAGCAGCAACAACAACTTATGTCCTCAGAATGCAAAAACCAGGTAAAGAATCATCAGTTTGGACATTAAAAATCTTTAGGGTTTATGTATGAAATAAGCCAAAACATTGTGTGTTTATACAGTTACAGACGGAGATAGATATAGATTTCGGAATGGATATGGAGCAAGAGCTTGAGAATTTTTCATGGGTTCGTACCGATGAAAACATGAATGTTCCTCTTCAAGAAGAAGACCCGAGTCTGCAGCTTCAGTATACCTATACGGACATGGCGTGTGTTCCAAGTTCATATATTGGAAGTTACTCAGGACTCTTTGGTAAAACCTCAGATATCTCTATCTCTACTCCAAACCTAGAAACCGGCAGCATTCCTGGCACATCGGCTGATCCAAGCCTTCGATTCAGCAATCTCAGTTTCTTAAATGATCCAAAGCTTCAGCAACTAGCTGAGTGGGAACTATTGGGAAGTCCCGCGGATTACTACGTTAGCCAGATCTTGGAAACTTCTTATAAGCCTCAGTTCGAAGGAAACAACTGGGCTTCTTCTGAAAATTTACCTTATCATGTAGCTGTCTTTGATGACCCTCTGTTTTCACGGGTAAATAAGGGTTTGTTCATCATTCATTTGTATCACGATTCTGTTATTCCATGGAAACAACTTGGCTTCTTGTTTTGCTGACTGTTTCTGAACATATCTAATATGCAGCAGCCAAACTGAGGAAGTAGCTCCAGGAAAACACAGAGACATTGATCCAAAAACGCATCTTGTAATGAGCAGGCACGAATGCGGAAGAGGCTAGGGCTCATAAGTTACAGGGACACATACTAAAGTATATGGTACCATATCAAGTTACTTGTAACACACGACATCTCCAAAAGCATAATTAAGGGTTTTTTGTCACTATTTTCATGACCTACCTTGATACTACTGCACGTAACTTCTTTCTCGGTATAGGTTATTCATATAATATATTTATAATCTCTAAATGAGAGATGGAGCTTCATCAGTTATGTTTTGAGATTATTCTTGGTGCTGCATTGATCTAAACTTTTCTCCCCTGTTTAGTCTAGACATATATTTTTTTTGGTCAAAATCATTACACGTTTTTTCTTTTTTTTTTTGGGGATTTTCTTTAGGTTTCTTAAGGTTAATTTTATAATTGGAATCATTCTTGGGCTTTGACAACTTACAGAAGAGAAGTAGCCAAAGAAAGATAAAAGATGATTGAGGTTCAAGAAACTTCTTGTGGGTTAGTCTTAAAATAAGAATAGGCTTTCCAAAAAAAAACGAACAATGGGCTAGATGGTAACTGGCTTTAGAAGGCCCATTGACCAAAAAAAAAAAACAGTGTTACATATGTTAGGGGGGGACCCATAGGATTCATGTGGGGTAGTTAGAACAAAAAAATTGTCAGAAGACCACATGGCTTCGGTTGTTCTGTATCACTCGTGACTGTTCCTACGTGCACGTCATTCTTCTCCTTTTTGTTGTCACGATGTGCTATTTACGCACTCCAATTAATTTATTATTATTGCATGTATTTTTAAAGTCCGTTGGATTTTTTTCCCCGCAAAATGCTGAATTTCTTTTGTCTCCAAACCAATTATAGGAAAACTAGTAAGATATGCGGAATTGCTGGGTAAAAGAACCTGTCAAGAAACTGTTTTTATGTTTTATTTGTTACGTTATTCCTTATTTTTTTCATTCGATTCTCTCATATGTGTAAGCTCTAAATACGTTTGCAAATTGATGAAAAGACAAAGACACTCTATATATATATATATATATATATATATATATTTATTTATGAAACACTGTTAGTGATAGAATAAAATTTAGTGCTGAAGAAAAAGGATTATATGTTGACCAAGTGACAAATGTTAGTTTGTTTAATTTATTTATCAGGCAATGCTGTTTTTTTTTTAATGTATTATATAGTTTGTGTTTATTTTCCAGACTTAAGTATATATGTTTTTCATAAAAAAATGATTTTATAATTATATATTTACGCACAGATGGATGACTAACAAAATGCGATGCGTTGCCGTGTCTGTAAGAAAAGGAGGCATTTATGTTCTTTATGGGTTCTAAAGGAATCTATTACGTTTGGGAAAGCGTGAACCAACGGTTACAACTCGGCTTTGCATGTCCATGTGACACAAATATTTTTTTGGACGGCTAAATTGTAGTTACCTTTTTGGTTAAAACTGTAAAATCGTAAATAAAATGTGTATTTTTCAACATTGGGTTGGTAAATAAAATGTGTATTTTTGACTGAGTCTTTCACCTTGAAATTAGTCGGGCATCAGTCTAGATTACTTTGGTTAGTAAAAAGAACTTATATAGTTATTTTTTCGTGTGTGATTTAAATATATAACATGATATCATATAAATTAGTGTGTTACTTGTTAAAAACTCATGAAAAATTTATATTATGTAATTAAAAAAACACATGCACTTAATAAACTAACTTGTTTATGATTTTATAACATTTGGTTTCTGCAAATTAAGAAGATAAAATTTGACTATTTTGTACAATGCTCTCTATACTATCAAGTCACCAAATCTCTTCTCATGCAAATACAATACAATTGTATAAATAATACTCGTCGGAGATGAGTCTTTGATAGGCTACTTTAGTTTTCATAATTGATCATTAATATCCTCCTATATAAATACTTTTGGTTAACTTGTTGGTAGCAGATAGATTTCTTTAAAATATTGATTTAATACCCCCACAAATTAAAAATATCAAATCTCCAACATTTCTTGTAAAAACTGAAAAATTTACAACATACATAACTTGACGAGAATAATACAATCTAAAAACTATCCCACTCGCTTCAAGAGGGAGTGATTACAATGAGAAACTACTAGCGGGTGGTACATCAAATCAGCCGACAACCTTGCGGATCCATTTACTAAAGGTTTGGCTCGTGATCAAGTTTTGAAATCATCAAATGGAATGGGTTTATTGCCTATAACCAAAGAGGATGTTTGATGGAAACCCTACTTACGTGACTGGAGATCCCAAGAAGTAGGTTCAAAGGGACAACTAAATCAAACAAACTCTATGACAAGCACTGATAGACTTTATGTCACAACTCAGTTCCCAAGATGATAAACAGTGCTTCCTGTATATAAACAAGGATAAGCATTAGCTTTTAATGATTCGCGTCCATAGCTTTGTACGTGGAGTATTACAGGATACTTCTTAAAGCAAAGACTAGTGGCGATCACCTAGTGAGTGTGAAATGAGGCCGTTTCTAGGAGAATGAAGTTAAGGCTATATTCTCTAAGTTCACTCACGAATAACCAGGCAAGTTCAAGGCCACAATGAACACAATAGAGAATAAAGTTCTACGAGAAAATGAGCTGGGTTATATCTGTTGTCTCGGTTTACATAAAAATCCGGGTGGTTCAAGACATCATGTTCACCTCCTGGCTGAGTAAACCCGATAGATATTAACAATGAGTGGTTCAAGGATGAAATATGCTACCATCTCAGATACAGTAAATTTTCGTTTATACTCTCGAAAAGTCCTAAGTCTAGGCTAGTCTAGTGAATCTATCTAGTCTGTCTAGTCAGTCGAGTCAGTCGAGTCTTCTTTTGTTTAGAGTAATTTCTATTCATGTGGGGGATTGTTGGAACCCATTTTATGACAAATGGAACCAAATAATTTTCTGATAATTTTTCCGATGACATACGGTCGTCGAATTAATCTGAAAATAAATAAGTTGGATTCCTTGAAATAAACACTATAACTTAGTGTATTTATTTGTCAAAATTGGACTAAAATTGAATAAGAAATGAGGATTTAAAGTGGGTAGCTTGAAAGCTTAAAAAGTCAACTCGGATTGACCAAATGCATTTATATGCATTTGTCCCACAAAAATGTGCATTAGAGATAATGGACCACACACCCAATTAACTTTTTATTTGGGCTGAATTCATATAAATATTTTGAATTAAATTCATATATTTATTAGTGTTTAAATCTGATCAAATATTTTAACATTATTAAGTTAATTATTATTAGCAGATTTTGTGGCCATTTTGAACGTAAATCAGCTTTTAATATTTGACGTTAACAAGTCAATTATTATCAAGGCTGGAGTCGTTCAAATTTGATTCTCCATTTAGTGTGGCAATTATTTCTTAATTGACCAATAATACACTAGCTACATTTGTGGAAACTGATTCACGCTTAGGCTAATATATAAAGCCTTCGTCCTCCTCATTTGATAGTCAGTTTTTTGTGAAATCTTTTTTTGATAGCAAGAGAAAAAATTCCAGCACTCTCTCCTCCACTTTCTCTCTTTAAATTAGTAAGTGTCTCGAGAGTATAGCGTTTTATTTTGTTCGCATATTCCGTAATTCTAGTGTAGAGAATACGGTCTCCTAGTGGTTGTATCCTGGGATTCTGAATCGCATAAAAACCGTCACACTACGGGCGATTTTAAGAATTAAGGAAAGAGATCATTTCTCGACTCCACTTCTTTCGGTTTTCTAAAATCGTTTTAATCTCTTTTATTTCGTAATTCTATTCTTGTTTCGCAGTTTTCTATATCCGGTTTTTTGCGGTTCTAACATTCTTAATTCTTAAAATCCGCTTTCTGCTTATCGCTTAAAACGGATTGAGAATTGCGAAAAATTTTGCTTTTACGAAATTCTTTCTTTTAAAAACGTTTTAATTATCTTACGGATTTTATATACGTTTTTATATTTACTTACGGTTTTATTCGATTTATTTACGGATCTTCAAAACGTTTCTGGGATTTATTTTAATTTTATATTAATTTAAAATCCCTAAACGGTTTTTATTCGGTTTTAAATCGATCTAAACGCTTCTGCGGTTGCTTTTTAGCGATTTGGCGGAACGTGATAAATCGTACACGCTTCTTTTATTTTGACGAAACGGTTTACGCGGTTCCGCGAAACGAATTCTCAAAATCGGATCTTATTGATCTTAAGAAAAATAATCGTTGGAATTACGCTTAATTGCGAATTCTATAACAACGTTATTTATTTATTTTTCGGAAAGAAATAATTGTTTGAATTCCGCTTAATTGCTAATTCTAAAAACATTATTTATTGACTTTCTCATAAACAAATAAAAAAATAAAAAAATATTCGTTTGAATTATGCTTAATTGTAAATTCTAAAAACGTTATTTGTTTATTTTCCAGAAAATACAACAGTTTTAAACACTTTTATTAGTGATTTAAATATACGATTTTTGGAATATAAAATATTAATTAAAAACTTTTGAAAACGCATGTTAGCGATTCATAAACAGTTTTTTTTTAATATTTATTTTAACGATTTAAAATCATAAAGCTTATGATGATTAAAAAAGCTTATTACGCTTAAAAAAGCTTATAACGCTTGCAAAATGGTATAAAAGCATACAATACCTTATACCGCTTACAAAATCTTATAACACTTATAAAAGCTTACAAAATGCTTCCAAAAAGATGTTATATAAACTTTAGAAAGGTAAAGTACATTTGTACAAATATCTGAAAGTGTGGGGGTGTCTTGGCAAAAGTCGAAATACCACCTCCTATGGTCATAAATGGACCAAAACAATGGATTATATTCTATTATGAGAGAAACCAGTCCCGACATTACGTGTACATTGTGATAGTCAATCGGCTATCTCCCGGGCACTGAATAATCTCTATAATGGTAAATCTCGTCACATCAAAAAGACGTCATAAAACCATTTATCCTTGATCTCAAGTGGTGTAATAACGATCGATTACATCAAATCAGCCGACAACCTTGCGGATCCATTTACTAAAGGTTTGGCTCGTGATCAAGTTTTGAAATCATCAAATGGAATGGGTTTATTGCCTATAACCAAAGAGGATGTTTGATGGAAACCCTACTTACGTGACTGGAGATCCCAAGAAGTAGGTTCAAAGGGACAACTAAATCAAACAAACTCTATGACAAGCACTGATAGACTTTATGTCACAACTCAGTTCCCAAGATGATAAACAGTGCTTCCTGTATATAAACAAGGATAAGCATTAGCTTTTAATGATTCGCGTCCATAGCTTTGTACGTGGAGTATTACAGGATACTTCTTAAAGCAAAGACTAGTGGCGATCACCTAGTGAGTGTGAAATGAGGCCGTTTCTAGGAGAATGAAGTTAAGGCTATATTCTCTAAGTTCACTCACGAATAACCAGGCAAGTTCAAGGCCACAATGAACACAATAGAGAATAAAGTTCTACGAGAAAATGAGCTGGGTTATATCTGTTGTCTCGGTTTACATAAAAATCCGGGTGGTTCAAGACATCATGTTCACCTCCTGGCTGAGTAAACCCGATAGATATTAACAATGAGTGGTTCAAGGATGAAATATGCTACCATCTCAGATACAGTAAATTTTCGTTTATACTCTCGAAAAGTCCTAAGTCTAGGCTAGTCTAGTGAATCTATCTAGTCTGTCTAGTCAGTCGAGTCAGTCGAGTCTTCTTTTGTTTAGAGTAATTTCTATTCATGTGGGGGATTGTTGGAACCCATTTTATGACAAATGGAACCAAATAATTTTCTGATAATTTTTCCGATGACATACGGTCGTCGAATTAATCTGAAAATAAATAAGTTGGATTCCTTGAAATAAACACTATAACTTAGTGTATTTATTTGTCAAAATTGGACTAAAATTGAATAAGAAATGAGGATTTAAAGTGGGTAGCTTGAAAGCTTAAAAAGTCAACTCGGATTGACCAAATGCATTTATATGCATTTGTCCCACAAAAATGTGCATTAGAGATAATGGACCACACACCCAATTAACTTTTTATTTGGGCTGAATTCATATAAATATTTTGAATTAAATTCATATATTTATTAGTGTTTAAATCTGATCAAATATTTTAACATTATTAAGTTAATTATTATTAGCAGATTTTGTGGCCATTTTGAACGTAAATCAGCTTTTAATATTTGACGTTAACAAGTCAATTATTATCAAGGCTGGAGTCGTTCAAATTTGATTCTCCATTTAGTGTGGCAATTATTTCTTAATTGACCAATAATACACTAGCTACATTTGTGGAAACTGATTCACGCTTAGGCTAATATATAAAGCCTTCGTCCTCCTCATTTGATAGTCAGTTTTTTGTGAAATCTTTTTTTGATAGCAAGAGAAAAAATTCCAGCACTCTCTCCTCCACTTTCTCTCTTTAAATTAGTAAGTGTCTCGAGAGTATAGCGTTTTATTTTGTTCGCATATTCCGTAATTCTAGTGTAGAGAATACGGTCTCCTAGTGGTTGTATCCTGGGATTCTGAATCGCATAAAAACCGTCACACTACGGGCGATTTTAAGAATTAAGGAAAGAGATCATTTCTCGACTCCACTTCTTTCGGTTTTCTAAAATCGTTTTAATCTCTTTTATTTCGTAATTCTATTCTTGTTTCGCAGTTTTCTATATCCGGTTTTTTGCGGTTCTAACATTCTTAATTCTTAAAATCCGCTTTCTGCTTATCGCTTAAAACGGATTGAGAATTGCGAAAAATTTTGCTTTTACGAAATTCTTTCTTTTAAAAACGTTTTAATTATCTTACGGATTTTATATACGTTTTTATATTTACTTACGGTTTTATTCGATTTATTTACGGATCTTCAAAACGTTTCTGGGATTTATTTTAATTTTATATTAATTTAAAATCCCTAAACGGTTTTTATTCGGTTTTAAATCGATCTAAACGCTTCTGCGGTTGCTTTTTAGCGATTTGGCGGAACGTGATAAATCGTACACGCTTCTTTTATTTTGACGAAACGGTTTACGCGGTTCCGCGAAACGAATTCTCAAAATCGGATCTTATTGATCTTAAGAAAAATAATCGTTGGAATTACGCTTAATTGCGAATTCTATAACAACGTTATTTATTTATTTTTCGGAAAGAAATAATTGTTTGAATTCCGCTTAATTGCTAATTCTAAAAACATTATTTATTGACTTTCTCATAAACAAATAAAAAAATAAAAAAATATTCGTTTGAATTATGCTTAATTGTAAATTCTAAAAACGTTATTTGTTTATTTTCCAGAAAATACAACAGTTTTAAACACTTTTATTAGTGATTTAAATATACGATTTTTGGAATATAAAATATTAATTAAAAACTTTTGAAAACGCATGTTAGCGATTCATAAACAGTTTTTTTTTAATATTTATTTTAACGATTTAAAATCATAAAGCTTATGATGATTAAAAAAGCTTATTACGCTTAAAAAAGCTTATAACGCTTGCAAAATGGTATAAAAGCATACAATACCTTATACCGCTTACAAAATCTTATAACACTTATAAAAGCTTACAAAATGCTTCCAAAAAGATGTTATATAAACTTTAGAAAGGTAAAGTACATTTGTACAAATATCTGAAAGTGTGGGGGTGTCTTGGCAAAAGTCGAAATACCACCTCCTATGGTCATAAATGGACCAAAACAATGGATTATATTCTATTATGAGAGAAACCAGTCCCGACATTACGTGTACATTGTGATAGTCAATCGGCTATCTCCCGGGCACTGAATAATCTCTATAATGGTAAATCTCGTCACATCAAAAAGACGTCATAAAACCATTTATCCTTGATCTCAAGTGGTGTAATAACGATCGATTACATCAAATCAGCCGACAACCTTGCGGATCCATTTACTAAAGGTTTGGCTCGTGATCAAGTTTTGAAATCATCAAATGGAATGGGTTTATTGCCTATAACCAAAGAGGATGTTTGATGGAAACCCTACTTACGTGACTGGAGATCCCAAGAAGTAGGTTCAAAGGGACAACTAAATCAAACAAACTCTATGACAAGCACTGATAGACTTTATGTCACAACTCAGTTCCCAAGATGATAAACAGTGCTTCCTGTATATAAACAAGGATAAGCATTAGCTTTTAATGATTCGCGTCCATAGCTTTGTACGTGGAGTATTACAGGATACTTCTTAAAGCAAAGACTAGTGGCGATCACCTAGTGAGTGTGAAATGAGGCCGTTTCTAGGAGAATGAAGTTAAGGCTATATTCTCTAAGTTCACTCACGAATAACCAGGCAAGTTCAAGGCCACAATGAACACAATAGAGAATAAAGTTCTACGAGAAAATGAGCTGGGTTATATCTGTTGTCTCGGTTTACATAAAAATCCGGGTGGTTCAAGACATCATGTTCACCTCCTGGCTGAGTAAACCCGATAGATATTAACAATGAGTGGTTCAAGGATGAAATATGCTACCATCTCAGATACAGTAAATTTTCGTTTATACTCTCGAAAAGTCCTAAGTCTAGGCTAGTCTAGTGAATCTATCTAGTCTGTCTAGTCAGTCGAGTCAGTCGAGTCTTCTTTTGTTTAGAGTAATTTCTATTCATGTGGGGGATTGTTGGAACCCATTTTATGACAAATGGAACCAAATAATTTTCTGATAATTTTTCCGATGACATACGGTCGTCGAATTAATCTGAAAATAAATAAGTTGGATTCCTTGAAATAAACACTATAACTTAGTGTATTTATTTGTCAAAATTGGACTAAAATTGAATAAGAAATGAGGATTTAAAGTGGGTAGCTTGAAAGCTTAAAAAGTCAACTCGGATTGACCAAATGCATTTATATGCATTTGTCCCACAAAAATGTGCATTAGAGATAATGGACCACACACCCAATTAACTTTTTATTTGGGCTGAATTCATATAAATATTTTGAATTAAATTCATATATTTATTAGTGTTTAAATCTGATCAAATATTTTAACATTATTAAGTTAATTATTATTAGCAGATTTTGTGGCCATTTTGAACGTAAATCAGCTTTTAATATTTGACGTTAACAAGTCAATTATTATCAAGGCTGGAGTCGTTCAAATTTGATTCTCCATTTAGTGTGGCAATTATTTCTTAATTGACCAATAATACACTAGCTACATTTGTGGAAACTGATTCACGCTTAGGCTAATATATAAAGCCTTCGTCCTCCTCATTTGATAGTCAGTTTTTTGTGAAATCTTTTTTTGATAGCAAGAGAAAAAATTCCAGCACTCTCTCCTCCACTTTCTCTCTTTAAATTAGTAAGTGTCTCGAGAGTATAGCGTTTTATTTTGTTCGCATATTCCGTAATTCTAGTGTAGAGAATACGGTCTCCTAGTGGTTGTATCCTGGGATTCTGAATCGCATAAAAACCGTCACACTACGGGCGATTTTAAGAATTAAGGAAAGAGATCATTTCTCGACTCCACTTCTTTCGGTTTTCTAAAATCGTTTTAATCTCTTTTATTTCGTAATTCTATTCTTGTTTCGCAGTTTTTTATATCCGGTTTTTTGCGGTTCTAACAAAAAGTGGAAGTGAAACGAAACATATTTTTACCAAAAAACAAAGAAACGACACCTATGAAGTCGTTTGAACTAACAGCCCAAAAAAGCTCAAAGCACACAACCACCATTGAAAAAAAAAAAAAAAAAAACAGACACACAACCACCATTTCTTCACACTTTACTATGCTTTCATGAATATACATATTGTGAATATGTGGTGTATTCAGAACATGTCAATCTACCACTTACTGAACTTAAATTAATTACGCAATGTATCTACATATATAATATATATGGTATATGCGATAAATCATTTTGTAAGGGATCGGTAATCTTTATTCTCCAAACTTAATTCTCCAGTTTACATGAATATTCATCACAATGCAATTTATACCTCCCCAACCCCTTGTGAACTTTTGCGAAATTTTAAAAAGATTAAGAAAAAGTCTTTTCCTTTTTGATGAATTAATCAAGAAAAAAATCTTTTTTTTTTTAAATACATTATATTAGATTTAGAATGATTGCTGACTTGTACGGTCCATCTGCTGAGTTGAACTGAACACTTCCTATCTGCATTTTTTTTTCTTGGTCAATAACTTAGAATATATATTTTACATAAAATATGTGTCATAAAATGATATTAGTATGGATCGTTACTTTTTCAAAAGGACTAACAGCTCATTGATACGAACCATTAGAGCATCTACTTTGTGGTTTCTCATCAAGTTTTAATTTATTGTTATCTGCAAACAAAATAACAATATTAAAATAGGTGGATTTCTCAAAATATTGAGAAACTCTCACCAAAATTTCTCTATTGAAAAACTATTGGGTGAGTTTTTCCATTTTTTTTATACCACCTCACTAATATATTATCAACTTTTTCTTTTAATTTGTGAGATATTCTATGGGCATGCTCTTAGGCCTTAGCAGTTTCGCAGGTTGAGTGAGCAAATACCCAATTGTGCATTGAATATATAATCAATATATATTTCTCTTTTGTTTTGTTTTCATTTGTATTTGAACTAACAATGTTTTCACCGGAAAAAAAGTGTGTTTTCTGGTTTTCGCTCATAAGAAAGGCATTAAGGCTTGCCGGCAAAAAAAAAAAAAAAAAAAGCCGTTAAGGCGTTGTTTTTTTTGGCGAAGAATCAAAATTATTCTAGGGTATATAGAACCATTAGAATTAAACTTTAGTTTTAAATAAAGAACGTTATGTCGGGAAAGGAAACAAATTTGAAAGATTAAGGATACATAGGATCCAATAGATATCAACAGAAGAGTGTGATCGAGTCTAAAGTGGTTCAAATATGCGACCCCACGACCCGTTTTTGACGTACCATGTCGCACAAACAACACGTGCATGTTCTGCTTCTCATTTTTACTATACCACACGCGCATTACTCAATTATACACCAACCATACCGGACCACACAGTGACATAGCCAATAGCTAATTGCCTAGTTTATGGCTACGTTTTGGTAGATAGGCTCAAAGCCTCAATATGTGATATATTATTGTTCAGTTCCATTTATATTTAACAAGATTTTTATTTATCTTACAAATAGAGAACTTCAGGCCGAACTCTAAACCAGTTTCAGGAGTTTGTGGAGTTCGATAGTTTCTCTTACAAGATTTTAATTACTTTTGTAAAGACACAAAAATAGTGAACATGATTGACATATCGTATATGTACATACTAGGATTCATATTTAATATAAAGTTTATTGTTTCAATTGACCATTTTGCTTTCGCTGAAATAGACTCAATACAATCAATACATACAATTTATGTGGATTCAACTTGTTAAGGATTTAAACCGACAAAAATAGAAAAAAAAACGAAAGGAAGCAGAGATGACGACGACATATATATAGGACACGAAATATAAAATAATTAATGTTGAAAAATATCACGAAGTAGACTCACTGTTCTTAGAGTCAACAAAACCCCAATGACATGAAAGCTAACTAAATAGTAAACAGTCTCTCAAATATGAGAAACGAATTGAATGAAATGACCGGTCTATTATTATTATTATCAAAGCCCCCCTTACCCAATTTTGGTCAGTTATATCACATTTTTTCTTCCCAAGCCATCATCACAAGATTCACAACCAACAAGAAATGTGAAGCCTTCAATCAAACCTATAGTTTAGATGTTACTGGGGGGCCTCCTCATTCTATATATTCAATAGAAATAAAGAAAATATGAGTTGTCACGTAAAAGGAGCGCAAATTTTCAATGTCTACTTTTAAGTTTTCAGCTTAGATTATCTACAACATTAATTCAAACTGGTGTAAAGAGGAAATAACTCTTATCGACAACATTCCAAATCTTTTAGTATTGCGTGATAGAGATTTACATGACGAAGGTGAATGCATGTACATTTATTGTTGCATATGCATTTTGATTACATTGAACTCATTTTATTATGTGACTATAAATTTTGTTTTATAATATGGGTTGTTGTTATTATGATATGATACGGTTTAAATCGGTTTAGTATGGTTATCTTTGACTTGGTTCAATGTTGTAATTAGAGTGGTGTATATAAGCTTAATCAGCTGATAATTGTAAAATCAAGTTGTAACAAACTCTTGTGACTGTTAATAAGAAGTTACATCTCCAATTAGGTTGAGTCATGATTTCTCCGATACACCAGAGTTTAACATGGTATCAGAGCCAGGTTAAGTTTCTGTCTTCGTCCTCTTCCGCATTTCTCTTCTTCCGCTTCATCGCTTCCAGCTTTAGAGATGAGTCTTCTAGTTACTTCTTTCTTTAGATTTGTACAACTTCTCGCGACTGGGATCTTTGATTTGTTCACCGGAATCGCTGATTACACTTGTAGTCTTCTTGTACTGCATCAAACCTACTAATATATTATTTCTAAGTTGGTCCAACCAGTAAAATTTGCTTTCTATTATCTGATTTGATCTGTTTTAAAAATTGTAGTATAATTTATTATACTAAAATTTGCCTAGAATAACACTACTTTTTAAGTTAATCACTAGACTAATACTCCCAAAAAAAGTTTACAAGAGTAATACTAATTTTTTGTCAAAATACTAAATAACCAAACTAAAATTTTATATTAACAAAAATGCCATTATAATTTAAAATTAGAGAAATAAATAGAATTGAATAATAAAATACAAATAAAAATGAAAAAAAAAGAAAAAAATCCAGATCAGTTTAATTTAAACCCAACCCACGACATTTCACCCAAAAAATTCATTCTAGATACAAAGATTATTCTCTCCATAGTTGAATCTTTGAAGGAGAGAATCACGAGAAGGGATGAGATAGATGAGAAGCAAATATAGAAAGAATAAGATGAAATACCATGAAAAATAATAATTTGGAGATGACGGTTGAAAACTGAAAGAATGTTTGAGGAAGAAGAAGAATGAGGCTGTAAAAACCCTAATTATTTTGTGGTTATGCGTTTTTTTAGAATTTTTTTCCAATTTTCGTCATTCGTAAAATACGAAAAATCTGCGATGTCATTTAAACAAATCTACGGTAAAAACTCTGCGGTAACATTGCTGTTATAAGTCTACCACAATAACTCTGCAGTCACTAAAAAACTATTCTAATAATAATAATATTTGCGGTAAAGGAAACTCCATCTAATCTTTGACGTTTTCAGGAACAATAACTCTGCGATAACACAAAAAAAAGTATGCAGTAACTAAAAAGTTAATCTAGCAATTAAACTTTGGTCATAAAATCTGCGGCCACTAATATGTAAAACAAACCTCTACTACAACTAAATTTTAAAATCAACTATGAAAAAAAGTCTGCAAAATAAATATACGATAAAAAAATAAATCTGCCGTATAAATTCTAACAACTTATGGAAAATAGAAAAATCTACTGCCTCTTTATGAATTTCAGAAAATAAATCTACGGAGGCTAAAATATTTACGATGAATTCAAAAATCTACTACAACTAAGGCATATAAATCTACGATACAAATTAAATCTTCGAAACAAATCTACGGAATAAAATAAATCTACAAATTAAATCTGCGGTAAAACTTTAAATCTAGCATTCTAAAAAATCTGCGACAACGTCGAATCGTAGATTTTTATGTCAGCGAAAAAAATGCTGATGTGGAATTAATTAATAATGGCATTTTCGTAAAGCTTTTTTTTTTTACTCATGGTCTTAAGAGTATTTTTGTAATTAAAATAACTCATTTAACACAAATTTTTTGTATGTTAAGTTAGCAATTAAAGCAAAAATTAGTATTATTCTAGTAATTCTCCCTTTATTATAACTAGTTTTATTTCTTGTTCTACTCCACTATTCATGAATCATGATAGTTTTTACTTTTATAAGACACAAACAAAACTCTATATTTAAGAAAATCTACAAATCTTTCTTTCCTTTTCTTTTGTTGATAAACTTTTCATTAATTTAAATCATTGTAGCAAAAGCAGCCCATCTAGAAAATAAATAAGCCTACTTGAATAATGAATAATAACTCCAACCAAAAGAAATCCAAACTGAACCAGATAAGTCGAAAGTGAAAAGGTTAAGAGCCCATGACGCCCACTATGCAAAAGATGGTGATGAACCGATTCAGTATCGAAACCAAAACCAGTGAGCAGACTCGCAACCGAGTGACTAAATCTTATTTAATTTCATATATGTATAGAAATAATTATCAATTTATCATTACATATAACATACATCAATTTATTTAAAACATACCCAAATGATGTACCATACACATACATCAATCCGAACTATATTTAAATCTTATACCAAATATCTGGAATCGTCAAAACATATTAATAAGAAATGTAGATGGTTAAAAAAAAAAAAAAAACACGTGTGAAATGTACAAGGAAACAAAGGTCTTGACTAACCTAACACGTGTAGACTAAGACCGTGCGATTCTTGCCGGAAGAGGAGGCAGTGGCACATTCCTAAAAATCGAAACTCGAGGAGATTGACACGTTAGTAATATTTGGTTAGTATCTACTGGTTACTGATTACTTAGGTGGTTAGTCCCAAATCAGTGGTCCAATAAAAAAAAAAAAGCGGGTAAGTCGTTGTTTCTGTTCTGTGAAGTAATAGAGAAGAGAAAACGATCTCAAAATTTCCTAGTCTCCAGCTTCAAACCCTAGTTTCCGATTTTGGCGGTCACCCATTCGTCCCATTTCCAAACCTATTTCTTCTCCCACCTTCACGATCCTTCTTCGTCTCTAGAAGCTTTGTTTTTTCTTTCTTCCTCATAAGGAAAGTTTTGTTTTTTTTTCTCAATTTAGATGAAGTTTTTTCTTCACTATTCCAGGTTATTCTTTTAGTTTCCATTTTCGATTTTTTTTATTTTATTTTTTGTGGTCTTTTGGGCTTTCCTATAATTGGTAAATACTTATTTTATTGATCAAAAGTATGAAACTTTGAACTGGATATTGTTTGATATTCCATTAAAATGGGTGGTTCTGTAATTTGCATTTGAATCCTGAATCAGTGTAAGAGCGCTTAATGGGTCGAGTGAAGCTAAAGATAAAGAAACTACAGAACATGAATGGACGTCAAGCTACGTATGCGAAAAGGAAACATGGGATCATGAAAAAAGCTAAGGAATTATCTATCTTATGTGACATAGATGTTGTGCTTCTCATGTTCTCTCCTGCTGGAAAGCCTTCACTATGCATCGGAAAACACAGGTCTGATGACGACTTTTTCTTAGTATTACTACCAAATGGTTCTGTTTAGTTTTGTCTTTTGTTTTATTTTTTTTTTTTTTATTTTTTTTGGGTTTTGTTTAGCATTGGCGAAGTCATTGCTAAGTTTGCTCAACTCACTCCTCAAGAAAGGGCAAAAAGGTTACTTCACTTCACTCTATTGGAACCAAACAAATTTCTAGAATCTAGAATCTTTATGCGTTGATATAGTACACTGAACATATTTCTTTGATCTTGTCTACGTTTGAACAGGAAGTTGGAAAATCTTGAAGTAAGTAGTTTTGCTTGACTCTGTTTAGTCTCTTCTCATCTCCTAAACTATCATAAGTAATTTTTTTTTTTGTTCTCACAACATCTCAGGCTTTGAAGAAAACATTTATGAAACTTAACCACGATGTAAATATATCAGAGTTTCTAGACAGAAGGTGTGTATTATATTTATTTACACATATCAAGAATCTGAGCTTCGTTTTTAATTCTTTTTCTGTTTGTTCTTGTTTAGTGTTGGTGAGTATTACTAATGTGACTCGTTTTTGTTATCTCTTTCAGTAAACCAACAGTTGAGGTATGCACTACTACTACTACTACTACTGCTACTAAGATGTTAATAATGATGTTTAAGTATCTCCTAATACATTTGGTATCTGGGAACTTTTAGGTTCTAAGCGAAAAAGTCATGTTTCTGAAGACACATTTATCATATGTACACAGACGACTAAGGTGCCAAGATCTTCTATATACTTTCAGTTAAATGTTCATTTTAGTTTTGCTATCTCATTTGTGAGTTACATGGTTCTCCGAGATAGGTACTGGAGCGAGATAGAGAAGAGTGATAGCGTAGACCAATTGCAGCAACTAGAGACTTCACTAAGATACACTCTGGCTCAAATACGTACTCATAAGGTATAATTATCATCCAAATGATGAGTTAAGGTCTCATTTTTACTAAACTTATACATCTTATTACGACTTATAGGATACCATGCGGCAACATCAGCAGCAACAACAACTTATGTCCTCAGAATGCAAAAACCAGGTAAAGAATCATCAGTTTGGACATTAAAAATCTTTAGGGTTTATGTATGAAATAAGCCAAAACATTGTGTGTTTATACAGTTACAGACGGAGATAGATATAGATTTCGGAATGGATATGGAGCAAGAGCTTGAGAATTTTTCATGGGTTCGTACCGATGAAAACATGAATGTTCCTCTTCAAGAAGAAGACCCGAGTCTGCAGCTTCAGTATACCTATACGGACATGGCGTGTGTTCCAAGTTCATATATTGGAAGTTACTCAGGACTCTTTGGTAAAACCTCAGATATCTCTATCTCTACTCCAAACCTAGAAACCGGCAGCATTCCTGGCACATCGGCTGATCCAAGCCTTCGATTCAGCAATCTCAGTTTCTTAAATGATCCAAAGCTTCAGCAACTAGCTGAGTGGGAACTATTGGGAAGTCCCGCGGATTACTACGTTAGCCAGATCTTGGAAACTTCTTATAAGCCTCAGTTCGAAGGAAACAACTGGGCTTCTTCTGAAAATTTACCTTATCATGTAGCTGTCTTTGATGACCCTCTGTTTTCACGGGTAAATAAGGGTTTGTTCATCATTCATTTGTATCACGATTCTGTTATTCCATGGAAACAACTTGGCTTCTTGTTTTGCTGACTGTTTCTGAACATATCTAATATGCAGCAGCCAAACTGAGGAAGTAGCTCCAGGAAAACACAGAGACATTGATCCAAAAACGCATCTTGTAATGAGCAGGCACGAATGCGGAAGAGGCTAGGGCTCATAAGTTACAGGGACACATACTAAAGTATATGGTACCATATCAAGTTACTTGTAACACACGACATCTCCAAAAGCATAATTAAGGGTTTTTTGTCACTATTTTCATGACCTACCTTGATACTACTGCACGTAACTTCTTTCTCGGTATAGGTTATTCATATAATATATTTATAATCTCTAAATGAGAGATGGAGCTTCATCAGTTATGTTTTGAGATTATTCTTGGTGCTGCATTGATCTAAACTTTTCTCCCCTGTTTAGTCTAGACATATATTTTTTTTGGTCAAAATCATTACACGTTTTTTCTTTTTTTTTTTGGGGATTTTCTTTAGGTTTCTTAAGGTTAATTTTATAATTGGAATCATTCTTGGGCTTTGACAACTTACAGAAGAGAAGTAGCCAAAGAAAGATAAAAGATGATTGAGGTTCAAGAAACTTCTTGTGGGTTAGTCTTAAAATAAGAATAGGCTTTCCAAAAAAAAACGAACAATGGGCTAGATGGTAACTGGCTT